>NNCF01129691.1:31705-69746 GCA_002313205.1 Laupala kohalensis
AATAATAATAAGTACCTTTATAATATATTATAAAAATCTTTTTTGAACCTTTTCTGTGAGGAAAGGAAAATACACTTTACACTGAATGCTTAACAAATGAAGCTTATAGTTAAGACCTCCGAATTCTTTGGTTTTCATTTCACTTTTAGGTTATGTAATTGAAAACAATATTCTTCACATCCTTGTATATAATTTTGCTTCTAAGATTATATTTTCAGTGGATTGTTTGCCTTGCGTAACTCAATTGAACTCGGGTGGACACATTAGTAAGCTTCATAGTCAAGTCACGAGTCATATCTATTGATTAGTAACCAATTTTAATTGTTTTTCTGCTGTTATTCATCAATATTAATAATATGTTACATTTTAACTGCAATAAACCTTAAGAAGATCCTGGGAAGTTTCAAATAATTTTATCAATTACTTTTTCTGATTCCCATACTGCAGACATTTCAAATAATTCACTTTTGTTAGTATAGATGTAGTAACCTTACATATTTTTATGTACTTCATATGTTTTATTATTCCTTGTAACCAGAAATGTAATTAATTATTTAATAAAGTTAGTAGCGTTAATCAGCAAGAACACCAAATTAAGCAAGTATGATTCAGGAAATTCTTCAACTTCATGCATCTTTTATGTCTAAATTTTTAAATCATATTATTACCTATCGAAGGCTGTATAAACCACTGAAAGGTTCATATTTATTTCGATTATGAAACAACAATCTAATTGCTGGTAAGCATATTTAATTATTTGCGTAAGGCAAAGAAAGGATATAAAATAAAATAAATACTTTATGGTTAAAAATTGAATCAAAACTTAAAACATGTTGTTAAAATTAATATATTTGATTTATATTAATAAATTTGTTCACCTTATAACAGACACTGTGTAGGACAAATCTAGTTAAAGTTGAATAGAAAATAAACTTCCAATGATTCCCTAGTGCATAGAATGATTCATAATAATGATTTTAGTTGTGTATTTAAAATAAATTTATCTATAACTTCAGTTGTTTTATGTAGCACCCCATTGGAACATACAAGTCTGTGATCTCTGCTTTGCAAGATTGTGTGGCGATTCACTGACCCTTGATATTGCATCCTCACATGGTTCATCATTCAAGATGGTCTGTCAGTTCGGCCTCCTTTAGTCTGAGAAGAAAGAAGACCTGCTTATATTTCTCCGTATTTGTGAGTGAGAAGATTATTTGTTATCAATCATGTTTTGACGTATATTTTTTGGAGCACAATATTGGTATCTATTGTTCTTATTTTATTAGATACTAATGCTGTTGTATGGTATTATGAATTAAATTAGGCCATAATATTGATCTTCAGATAATGTGGAATTTCAGGAGAACTAAGATATTCCCATTGATTATTATGCAATTTTATTTGTCAATTAACTGTTATTCATTTGCAAGAAATTAGTTATTGTTAGTTCAGTTAATCTGTTGCTACTGTTTTACATTTTAATAATACACGGATTGTTTCTGAAACATTGGTGTAAGTAGTTAATTAGTGAAAGACTCTTCTCTGAAATTTGCTTTTTTGTCTGAAAAGTGGCTTCATGTTTTGAATTTTGCAGTATTTTATTGATTCACAAGAGAAAGAAGTTGTGCATATAATGCCAATACTTAAGAATGGCAGAAACTTTACTAATTCCACTTTGTTTGAAGACCAATGATATAAAATCCTTGAAAGTTAACACAAGTTATGATGTTAAGAATGAAAAATGGGAAGAAAAAGATGAGGCATTATTGGAAAGGTGTGTTGGAAAGAATGGAGATTATAGGGTGGATTATTGTATCTTGATCTGGAAAGTATTATACAGAATGAATTTGACAAAGAATTTTGTACAGTATGAGTTTCTTCAAACAATATTTTGCCTGTATCATGAAAATGCTCTGATGTTTCTGTTTAGAAGTCCACAGGGGATTTTGTATGGTTTTTCTTGGTTGTTAAGAAGCAAACTTTTTTGGAATGGATCTTAAAGAGTATATGATTTGATTTATTTTCAGTAGACACCTAAGGTGTTGTAAATTACAATTAGTCTGTGAAAAATTATTCACTTAGGAAAGTGCAAGTTCCACAGATACTTATTATTTCCAGATTACTGATGTACAGAAAATAGATTGTTAAACTTATCCTATTCTCCATTGAAGCTTCTAAATTTCAAAATTCATAAATCTGCTCATAACTAGAAGAACACTCAAGGATGAGTCAGCAGGTGTTTACTATATGAACTAGAGCTTTCAAGGCATGTCTTAGATAAATAATGCAAGTGGAGTAGACATGGCAAACTTGCTGAAATTTAGGTGGCAACACAAAGGTGCATGTACATTTACTGTGCTGGCACTGTGAGTTACATAGACTTCAAATCTTTGTGACAGGTTTATCAAACGTTGCATTTCAGAAAATCTCAGAAATTTATAAAAATAATAAATAATGACAACCCCCAAAGCGAAGCTGAAGATACACCAGAATTTTTATTATTATTAACAATCTTTATTTAACATTTTGAGTGCAACCATTCTGATAGCTGTTTAGCCACGTGAATGCCAATATTATTAAATTTCGTCAATGAAATATTATGTTTGGCAGTGTCTAATAAGCTGTATAAAATGTATATAAATTGTATGAACTTGGGGAGTTATTCAAGAAGAAAGTGCTCATATATTAGAAATTGACGATCCTTTACTTCTAAAGCCATGTTACTAATAAATTAATAATAGGAATCAAGTACTCCTCATATTGTTCACCACAAAATAGGCAAAACACATCTTCATTCTCATCCTTTTCTGTTTTCTTTCCATTCCTTCCACTTCTATTTCTTTACCATTTCCTTTTCCGCATCTTTAAAAAAAAATTTCTCCTTTTCTTTATTCTCATTTCTTTCTTTTTTATTATATTTATTTCCTTTTTGTACTGTTTTGATGTAGACCTAATTTTGCATTTTTTAAATCTCATTCTTCTTTTTTATTGTGACTTGAATGGTGAACTGGTTAGGATCTCTGCTTCTTTATTGATGCATTTCAAATTCATCAAAAACCAGCATTCTCGCTTTTTAACCATTCTATTTCTTTTATATAATTTTCAATTTTTCCCATTCCGTTTAAAGTATTTTCATCAGGTTTAGTATTCATCACTTCATAGGACTTGTTAAAATCAGCTACATTTTTCTTCTGTTCCTCCTGGATCTCCTTTGGCGTGTTTATGATGGTGTCAAGTGTAACTCTTCCTCCTACCGACACATACTCCAAATGCATACTCTTCCTGTGCAAGTCACTGCACTGGTCACATCTCCACACCGCGTCCTCTTGGTCGAGGGACTCCACATCTACCTTGGTCATTTTCATGCATTTCCCGTGAAACTCACCCTCACTGTTACTACAAACGACTAGAAACAGTTTTTTTAATTAGCGTTTAGTACATTTTGCAGTTTGCCATTTTATATACGCCTGCACAAAAAGAAAATATAAATAAAAATTTGGGATACGACTCGCCTGACCTGGGTTTGAATCCGTATAGCGATAATAATAAATTTGTTGTCAAAAAAGCAGTTACAAACTGCATATGACCACACGGAGGGTAATAAACTAATTTACTCTTCAGAAGGAAGCAAGGGATTATCCCATTGTTCTGATTTAAGGACTCTTCAGGCATTAAATATGTGGATTAAATATTTCTAAAAGAAGGAATATCCTTCTACTTCTCACACAGATGTTTAACAATTCCAAGTTAAAGAGTATTAAATTGTGAATCATTCTTCAACAATCTCTTTGTTTTGTAATCTAATCGAAGGAATAAGAACATCTTTGTACGCTCCTACCCAAAGGCAAAAACACTGTATGCAAATGAGGTTTTAACTAAACAAAAATATAGTGATTTAAGTACCTTGGTAAGCGTTTGTAGAAAATAAAGAGAATAATTCTTCATTTTTCTTCTTCTTAAGGTAATAATACTACGTGTCTTCCATTTTATATAATCGTCGAACATTCAGTTGTATTCAGTCAAACATGCATGAAAATATTAGTAATTTAATGCGTCATATTGAGAATACAAAAGTAACAGTGTGATAAAGTATCTAACATTATTTAGAATTATGAAAACAAAGGGAAAATTGAAACACAATAATAGAATAATTCTTGAACATTATGAAAACAATGGAACAAAATGAATGTTTTGATCACAAGTTTCATGAGATTCAATTTAATAATACCTTAACATTTTTGGAAAAGGAATTATACAAAGTAATCNCGCAACCTACTCACTTTCTAACGTAGGGATGCAGAACCTCGATAGGAAAGATGCTGCAAGATGACAACTCCACAGCTCTCTCTGCACAAAAGGAAAAACAACTGTAATTATGATAAACTTCACTTATCTCATGGAAGATTGAACTATCTTCTTTCTTGTTTCTTCATTTATCACTTATTAATTAAGAAGAAAATATATTTGCCATCCCGAAAGTAGAACCTGCCAATTAATACACGGACAAAATTAACTCAGAGGAACCATCACAAAGATTGTATCCTGGACTCGAGACTTGGCATAATGGAAAATTTAATTTTCTTCAAACTGACGGTTTTATAATTTTAGATCAGCGGTACTGGATAACATTAAACATGCCTTTTAAAAAAGTATCTCATGATAAAAGGTGTGCTGTTTGTAATACACTGGTACACTACACGCAGGAATTTATCACACAAAAGATTTCTCATGTATATCTGAGGTACAACAGTTCTCCACATGATTGCATGTAGAATTAAATATTTCTAATACTTTGTGTGGATTTGATTGTTCACAGGCCTTCGGTGTTACAACTGAAGGCCACAAACCCTGTCTCTTATACACATCTAGATGTGTATAANGGAAACAGATTCATCTGAGACTTTTTCTCAAAAAGAAGAAACGGTGTTATCATCACAATCATCGCTACAATCGTCTCACTCGAGTTCAGACGAACCAACTTTTAAAGTCGAAGTTCCACAAGGCGTAGAAATAGAGTTACAGGAAATGCTTCTTCAAAGAACAGTGTTTACACATAGGTTACGTTGCTTGTGCTTCTCCAAAACCGATTTAGTTCGTGTTCCTTTGGAAGCTCGTATTCAAGTTCTTTTTCGCTTTCCCCCTCAATTTTCCGTCTGTGATGAAAACAGTTTAAATGCACTTTTCTCCACCAGTCTTTATTAATTTTACTCAGTAAATTTATTTTTTCCCCGAAGTTTTCAAAATCTTGAGCCTTAATTAATTTCGTTTTATCTTGGACTCCATTTTTGCTGTTTTTTATTATTTTAACTTTACAGTATTTTTGTTGTTTTTTCTGTAGCCGCTCGTTCTTATCAAAATTGATGCAAATGGTATTTTTTTTAAATATGCTTGTTTTTTTAAACTTTAGAATCGACAGCTAAAATCAGCTGAAGGCTAAGCATTGTTTTTCTGTATTACAGTTTTGCAACGTTTTCTCAAAATCTACGAACACGCTGTACAGCTTTCCGCGTTTCTTTCGAGTTTCTCTCTCGGCTAACGTGTTTAAAATAATTGGATTATATATTGTGCTATTGTTGTCTCTAAAACCAGCCTTTAATGTCGAGTTTATTTTCTTTCTCGGCCCAGAGTTGTAATCTCCAGTATAGAATTTTGCAATAAATTTTTCCAGTAACATTAAGTAGTGAGATTCCCCTATAGCTATTTGGATCGTTTATATTTCCTTTATTTTTATATATAGGCTGTATTACAGCCGTAGTCCATGAGTCTGGAAAAACACCTTCATCGTAGATATAATTAAAAAAGTCGGTTAAAAATGGCACAATATCATTGGTTATTTCCTTAATAAATTCGGAAGGAACACCATCTCGAGGCGCTTTATTGTTTTTTAAATCACGAATGTCAGAAGATATTTCATGTGATGTAATACACGCATCAAGTTCAGACACTTCATCGGTTGTAAATATTGTGACTCTATTTTTATTTATTTAGGGAACTAAATACTCATTTCTATGGGAGCCACTCACAAGGACAACACAACAATCTGGTGTTCGAGCAATGAACAAAACATTTAATAACTCTTTGAAGCACAATTTACACTCTCCCAAAAGACACAAATAAACATTAATCATATATCGACCAGAGGGGCCACATTCCCACCAAAAAAACACAAATAATAATCACTGGCTTTATCATTTTACATTTACTAACTGTTAAGATTGTCATCATTTATCATCATCATCAAATAAACCTTCACTGTTTTTAATTCTATTCAATTTTTAACACTACAATTACACATTTATTTCTTGCAACAAAGTTACGCACTGATTCTACTCCTAATTAACGCTAATATTTACTGTTTAATTGAACTTCTTCTGAGTCCCAATATTTCACTGATTCTATTGGCCTACCTCTCCGAGCGACTGAGTTTAATCAAAGCACTCATTCAGTTTAATGTTCTCGCTCATACTGGTAGCCACTATCAAACACATACTGACTCGCAAGCGCACTGCGATGATGGCTTTCACATTCGCCAACGATCGCAGAATACCTGTACAAGATGCCTGACTGTTGGAATGCAGAGGAGGAGGGTCCCTCACGGATGTCAGCACGGCTCCCCCGTGGATTATTTGCGAGCAGCGCCAACCAGCTTCCGCGTTTTATCGCAATGTCTAGTTCTCACCCGCAAAGCGTTCCGACAAACTTATCTCAATGCTGACGAAACTTGTATCTCAACTCCGATAAAAAAAATCGATCTGAGCACTGCCAACAAAAATTCTATATGATTCGCGTCAGCATCTAATCGCTGCGACGGAGAAACATGTGATCTGCGACAAATTAGCGCGATCTGAGCAACGTCTCAGCGCTGCAAAAAAAAGTCTCTGTGAATAAAAATTCTATTCGGCTGAGATAAACACATCTGAGCAAAAATTCTATCCGTCTGAGCTAAACACATCTGAGCTGACGAAAATCTTTACGTCTGAGCTGCCGAAAAATCTTTACGTCTGAGCTACACACATCTGAGCAAATAATTCTTTACGTCTGAGTAAAATCTGGTATGAGAGCGAAATTTTGAGTGTTCTGCCTTAAATGGGCTCTATCCCTTCTTTCTCCCGAAAATCTTCAAAATTTTGAATGTCACGTGACTGACAACCCCCAATGCCGAAATGATTTCCCCCTCTCACGCCCTGACTCTCATTGGAACCTTTTAAAAAATCTTCAACTGATTTCTGGAACGTTCTCAACGACGCTGTGGCTTTTAACGATTTTTCTAGCAAGTTCGTACATGTTGCTAGTTTCTGCACATCTGTGGTTTGTTACGGAGGGTATTTCTTTTCCCTCATCCCCTCGCCAGCCTGCGATTTCTAAACCATCATAAATTTTTATTCGACGTGAAAGAAACGCCGACGCATGGGTCACCGGCCTCGTACCGCGCCCACGGTCCTCCGCCGACCTCCAACGAACTTTTCCTTTTAAACTTCTATGCTCTTTCTTTTAAATTTCATAATTAATCCGTAAATTATTCAAAACTCACAATATTATTCCTATTTCGTTACTACTTCGGGATGTGTTATTATTTCCTGCTAGAAGATTTTTAAAGTGCATTTCCCATCTCATTGCATCTATGTTATTTGATATAGTTTTATTTCGTCTTAATTTACGAATTGTACCCCATAGGTCGCGGCTACATTTTTTTAATAATATTTCTCTGAGACGTTCAGCTTCCATTTGTTGCCAGGCTCGTTTACTTTCCTTAACTATGTGTTTATATTCTCCCCGGAGTTTAAGATAAGATTTACGCAATTCTATCCCACCTAGCCACTGATACATTTTCAGGGCAGATTTTGCGGATGCTTTTGCATACCTGCAGACAGCATTATACCACACCGCATGTTTTCCTGGATTTTTGTTTCTCTGAATTATTTTCGTACTCGATCCTGATTTTTGTAAACAATGTGTTATGGAGTCCGCTGCAGTGTTGTAATTGTGAACCGTGAGTTTAATTTGGAAATCGTTACGTATCATTCCTAGATTCCTTGAGAAATTCGCCTTATAGGCCGACTTCTTGTCATTCCATTTGTATTTTACTAATTTTGACCCCATGTGTGCGGGTGTTACTGAAGTGTTTTGATGTGATAAATAGATTTTAACACATACGGCCATATGATGTGAGTCTATTCTGGGTTCAATCCGAAAGTCGTCTATATATTGTAATAAATTTTCCGTGACTAACGCGTAATCTATCACACTTTCTCCGTTTTTGTTAATAAATGTTATATTCCCGTCTAAATCTGAGCCGTACGTACCATTTAGTATAGTTAGGTTGTGTGTGTTGCAGAAATTTAATAGGTCTCACCCTTCCGGATTTAAGTTTTTATCCTTACTATTTCTTACGTTTACAAGCGCGGAATCATCGTCAAACGGTGATGAGACATTATTTTCTCCGATTCGGGCGTTAAAATCTCCCATTATTATTATTCTCGCGTTGGGATATTTATTTTCGAAACTATTTATCAACTGGCTCATTTCTGTATAAAAGTTTTCGTTGTGGTACTTTGACTTATCCCCGTGTCTGTAAACAATTACTATTATTAACTCAGTGTCGGCAATTATTACTTTAATGCATAAGGTATTATCAATTTCTGTTTTCATTTCGTCATACCGATTTCAGTGTTCATTTTTATACATAACCGCGACTCCACCAGGGTGACGTCCGCGCGTGCCCCTTCTCTTAAGATGTTTTGCTACGGTTGTGAATCCGTGTACATTATTTTCATCTCCCTGCTTTGACCAAGCCTCGACCAAGCCCAAAAGGTCAAATTTCTCAAGGAAACCCAGAAAACCTCCCTGGCAAAGCTTTTTCCTCAAACCTTCCACATTCCAGCACCCTATCGTCAGAGTTGCATGCAATAAGTCCTACTGCCGCCTCTGCGCTTTACCTGTTTTGGGTTTTTCCCCGGAGTGATTTGTCACAGCCTTGGGCGTCCACTGTGCTGCCTGCTGTCGGGTGACTGACCTCTGTGGGAGGGGGTTTGTTGGCGCTGGCGCACTGGCAACGAGGAAGAGGGGCGAGGGCGCTCGTTCCCGTTTCCAGAACAGCGTTGCTCCGTCGCTGTCGGCGGTGGCGATGGTGGTGAGGCTCGCAACGCGGTCAAAGGTTGAACACGCGCTGAGGGCTGTGGCGGCGGCAAGGGCTGCCGCTGGTGAGGCGACGATGACGCAGCCATCGGCAGCTGTGGTGGTGAAGGTGGCGACAACTGCGTTGGCAGCGCAGATGTCGCAGCCGGGGGTGGTGGAGGTGGTGGTGGTGGTGGTGGTGACTGCGTCGCCGCCGCCGATGACGCACTCGAGCTGGTCACGCGCTCAGGTCCCTGCTCCTTCGGAAAGGCATCTAGTTCCGCGAGCGAGTAGTTTCGTCATTCCACCACAAGCTTATCAAAGCGGATGCTGGCTCTGAAGCCTTGCTCCCAGTGCGTCCTGCAAATACGGGCCAAGTTTAGCGCGCGTATGGCGCACAGCCGCGGAGAAATCCTCTGTCACTCGCAAAGGAGAGCCACGCTAAAACTTAGCTACCGCCTTTAGCATTTCCTCCCGCTTCTTGTATGAGGCCAGCTTTACAACAATAGGCCTTCTGCCTACTCTGCGACCTACTCGATGCGCCCTCTCGATGTCCCGATCATCAAGCTGCACCCCCAGTTGTTCTGCAAGACCCTGCCCATGGCTCTCGGAGTCGTGCCACGACTCACCCTGTCGGTCCGGCACGCCGAAGATCAAAATATTATTTCTCCGGGACTGGTTCTCTAGGTAGTCGACCTTGCGAGATAGAAATTGGTTTTGTACCTCCAAAGCAACAACCCGGCATTCCACTACCTCCACCCTCTCTCGATACCATTTAATATCTGAGAGGATTTTGGTTTGCCCGGCCAACAAATCCCTCACCCCGGCCTGCAAGCCCTCCAGAACAGAATCGTCGCTTGATCCAGGCCCGGGGTTCAGCTCGACGCCACCTATAACTAAAAGCATGCAAATAATACTTAAACTTATAAACTGCGCAAGGCAAGCGCCTACGCATGGTCCTCGTCCGCCCTTCGGGCGAGGACCTGCTACCCAACGGCCGATGTCCGCACGCCACTACTCCGTTGACACCATGCTGCAAGTTTTCTGGTTTCTTCTTTTTTCTTCTCTATGTACAANGCTGCGCAAGGCAAACGCCTATGCATGGTCCTCGTCCGCCCTTCGGGCGAGGACCTGCTACCCAACGGCCGATGGCCGCACGCCACTGCTCCGTCGACACCATACTGCAAGTTTTCTGGTTTCTTCTTTCTTCTTTCTTCTCTATGTACAACCGTTTCACGTAACACGCACCGCCGCAGGATCAGGTACACGCGGGAGGAAGCGAGCTGTCGACGGGCCGAAACACTGATATCAGAAGGTAGCCGGCTTACTGCGCAGCACTCTTTCAAACGTCCTCTCTTCGGAGGTTCGCACTCAACTCATTACAACCTGATATATACCAATTACATAATTAGTCACCATTGAGGTATATACACGTACACCAGCGACCTCAAAAGTCATTTCTTTACTAGAATATTCTATCCAATTGACTCTCACAATTTATGTTCTTATTGACAAATATTACTACACTCCCCACTTTTATGTGAATTACGGCAGAAGCATGATATTTTTCTATAGTTACATATGTCTATCTTCAACCCCAAGTCCATGTTCAGTGATTACAAATATATGTGGAGTTACATTAGATCTATTTAGTGTAAGCTCAAGTTGGTCTGTTTTGTTACTAATGTACTGAATATTTTGATGGAGGACTCTTAATATGTTTGTCTTTTGTTAAATATTACCACAGGGCGTACCTAGTTTACTAGTTGATTTGTAGCACTTTGGCCATCTAGACAAATAACAGCCTTGTCATTACACATCATTTTGTTTGCAGCACTATGTAAGAGGGAAGTTAATACACCCTTTCCTCACATTTAGATGTTGCCCATGTCGTGTATGCAGAAGGCATTCAAATTTAGCTGTATTAATTAGCTGAGTATTGGTAAATTGGTTACACAGAAGTTTAATCTTGCTGTTTATTTTTCTGATTTCCCTATTCACACAAGAACTTTTTATTAGGTTCCATCTAAGTGGTAAGTTCACAACCACGATCTTACAGCATCTGTTCTTCTTTCCTGACAAGATATTGCTTGGTCCTATTAAAGCTTGATCTGCTTCATTACATGCCACATCGTTTGATCCCGCTATTATAATTTTGATGTCAGCCTTATCAGAATTAAATCCTGATGTGGCGCTATTGAATTTCGCGCCTGGTTTAACATGACCTATCAATTCACTTTCACAGAGTTTCTCACTAAATTTAACAGCAATGTTTCTGGCATGACTATCACAAAATATTGAACTTTGTTCTTTTTCTTCTTGTTTATCCTTGGTTTGAAGTTATTTCTTCCTGTAGCCATCATATTCATCGAAGTTTTTGTGTTGGCGTCATTATCTCCCACTTCACTTTTATCACTTAAAACAGAAAGAGTTTTTTAATTTAATACTAACTGGTTCACTGTTAATTTTTCTTGCATTCTTTCTTGCAGTGTCCATTCTTCACTACTGGAAACACAAACAGCATTCCGTTGGTCGTTATCGTAACTATTTAGGCCTACATGTGGGGTGCACGTGTTACGCAGCAACAAATTTTCGCTTTTTAGAGCAGTTACTTTGGCATTTAAACATGAAATTATTCTCTGTAGGCTCAATAAAGTTTCATTAAGTTTACATAACTCAGCTTGACATTCTTCACAAGATATATTTTCGGTTATTAAAGACTTTATGGCAGACGCATATGAGCGTGTTACTACCCTAGATGCCATCACTATGTTGATGTTTCTCAACATAGAATCTGATGCCATCATACAGTGCTGATGTTTTTCCAACGGAAATTCATTTCATTATAGTTCACATACACAAATATAACTACTTTTACCTGGATTCGTGTTGATGACATCCACCACTATCCTTCGGTGGAGCGGGTTACCCAAGAACTCTTCAGTCCATCCAGAAAAATGCTTCAATACATTCTCTCGCGAGGCAGAGGTCAAGCGGTGATTCATTTACTGCTTTTGTTCTTTGGACATCACTGACCTCAATAACGAGATATTACTGAATTAATTAGTCATTTACACTCCGATTGCTCTTAACTCAAGGAATTTAATTCTTGAACATTGGGTTCTAATTCTTCTCTGGCGAGGCCGAGGTTAAGCGGCATTTCATGAATTGCTTTTGTTCATTGGGTTTCAGTGACTTGAATAACGAGATATAACTGATTTAATTAGTCATTTACGCTCCGAATGCTCTTTTCTGAGAGAATTTAATTCTTGAACATTGGGTTCTAATTCTTCTCTGGCGAGACCGAGGCCAATTGGTGATGCATTGACTGCTTGTGTTCTTTCGGGTTCAGTGACCTAAATAACGAGATATAACTGATTTAATTAGTCATTCACGCTCCGAATGCTCTTTTCTCAGAAAATTAAATTCTTGAACATTGGGTTCTAATTCTTCTCTGGCGAGGCCCAGGTTAAGCGCCATTTCATTAACTTCTTGTGTTCTTTGGGGTTTAGTGACCTAAATAACGAGATATAACTGATTTAATTAGTCATTCACGCTCCGACTGCTCTTTTCTCAGAGAATTTAATTCTTGAACATTGGGTTCTAATTTTTCTCTGGCGAGGCCCAGGTTAAGCGGCATTTCGTTAACTGCTTGTTTTCTATGGGTTTCAGTGACCTAAATAACGAGATATAACTGATTTTAATAGTCAATTACGCTTCGAATGCTCTTTTCTCAGAGAATTTAATTCTTGAACTTTGGGTTTTAATTCTTCTCTGGCGAGGCCGAGGTTAAGCGGTATTTCACTAACTGCTTGTGTTCTTTGGGGTTCAGTGACCTAAATAACGAGATATAACTGATTTAATTAGTCATTCACGCTCCGACTGCTCGTTTCTCAGAGAATTTAATTCTTGAACATTGGGTTCTAATTTTTCTCTGGCGAGGCCCAGGTTAAGCGACATTTCGTTAACTGCTTGTTTTCTATGGGTTTCAGTGACCTAAATAACGAGATATAACTGATTTTAATAGTCAATTACGCTTCGAATGCTCTTTTCTCAGAGAATTTAATTCTTGAACTTTGGGTTTTAATTCTTCTCTGGCGAGGCCGAGGTTAAGCGGTATTTCACTAACTGCTTGTGTTCTTTGGGGTTCAGTGACCTAAATAACGAGATATAACTGATTTAATTAGTCATTCACGCTCCGAACGCTCTTTTCTCAGAGAATTTAATTCTTGAACATTGGGTTCTAATTCTTCTCTGGCGAGGCCCAGGTTAAGCGCCATTTCATTAACTGCTTGTGTTCTTTGGATTTCAGTGACCTAAATAACGAGATATAACTGATTTAATTAGTCATTTACGCTCCGATTTCTTCTAACTTAAGGAATTTAATTCTTGAACATTGTGTTTTAATTTTTCTCTGACGAGGCCGAGGTCAAGCAATGATTCATTAATTGCTTTTGTTCTTTGGGTTTCAGTGACCGCAACAACGAGATATAACTGATTTAATTAGTCATATACGTTCCGATTGCTCTTATCTCAATGAATTTAATTTTTGGACATGTGGTTCTAATTCTTCTGTTGCGACGCCGAGGTTATGCGGTGATTCATTTACTGCTTTTGTTGCTTAGGCTTGAGTGACCTCAGTAAGGAGTTATAACTGATTTAGTCATTTACGCTCCGACTGCTCTTTTCTCAGAGAATTCTATTCTTGAACATTGGGTTCTAATTCTTCTCTATCAAGGTCAAGCAGTATTTCATTAACTACTTGTGTTCCTTGGGTTTCAATGACGTAAATAACAAGATATAACTGATTTAATTAGTCATTTACGGTCCGATTGCTCTTAACTCAAGGAATTTAATTCTTGAACATTGGGTTCTAATTCTTCTCTGGCGAGGCCGAGGTTACGCGGCATTTCATGAACTGCTTTTGTTCATTGGGTTTTAGTGACTTGAATAACGAGATATAACTGATTTAATTAGTCATTTACGCTCCGACTGCTTTTCTCAGAGAATTTAATTCTTGAACATTGGGTTTTAATTTTTCTCTGGCGAGGCCGAGGTCAATTGGTGCCGAATTGGTGTTATTTTGGTTTCAGTAACCTAAATAACGAGTTATAACTGATTTAAATAGTCTATTACGCTCCGAATGCTCTTTTCTCATAGAATTTGATTCTTGTACATTGGGATCTAATTCTTCTCTGGCGAGGCCCATGTTAAGCGGCATTTCGTTAACCGCTTGTTTTCTATGGGTTTCAGTGACCTAAATAACGAGATATAACTGATTTAATTAGTCATTCACGCTCCGAATGCTCTTTTCTCGGAGAATTTAATACTTGAACATTGGGTTCTAATTTTTCTCTGGCGAGGCCGAGGTCAATTGGTGATGCATTGACTGTTTGTGTTCTTTGGGATTCAGTGACTTAATTAAAGAGATACAACTGATTTAATTAGTCATTTACTGTCAGTTTCACCCTTTTTCAGGGAATTTAATTCTTGAACATTGGGTTCTAATTTTTTACTGGCGAAGCGGAGGTCAAGCGGTGATTCATTTTCTGCTTTTGTTCTTTGGGCTTAAGTAACCTCAATAAGGAGATATTACTGATTTAATTAGTCATTTACGCTCCGATTGCTCTTAACTCAAGGAATTTAATTCTTGAACATTGGGTTCTAATTCTTCTTTGGCGAGTTTTCTTTGGGTTTCAGTGACCTCAATAACGAGATATAACTGATATAATTAGTCATTTACGCTCCGATTGCTCTTAACTCAAGGAATTGAATATTTGAACAGTGGGTTCTAATTCTTGTCTGGCGATGCTGAGGTCAAGTGGTGTTTCATATACTGCTTTTGTTCTTTGGGCTTAAGTGACCTCAAGAAGGAGATATAACTGATTTAATTAGTCAATTATGGTCCTACGGCTGTTTTCTCAGGGAATTTAATTTTTGAATATTGGGTTCTAATTCTTCTTTGGCGAGGCCGTGGTCAAGCGGTATTTCATTTACTGCTTGTGTTCTTTGTGTTTTAGTGACCTTAATGACGAGATGTAACTGACTTTATTAGTCATTTGCGCTCCGACTGCTCCTTTTTATGTAGCAGGTAGTTTAAGGATATCTGAAGGGAATTTGCAGCGTGAGGCCGGATTGACTCTGCGTGTAAAATGACGGGAGTAGTTTCTGAAAGTTTTGTGGGGCGAGGGGTCGTGAAATGCTTTCCGGATGTGTTTCCGGGCATGATGGAAAATAAATTTTATTATAGGTTCTAATTTCGGAGATCGGAGATAAGAGTTGGGTGTGCGTAAAGGCGGTCGTTCAGCTATCCGCAGGAACCGGTTCTCGATGGTGTGAAGGCGAAGATGGTAAGGTCTTGGAGCAGTTGCCCATGTTTTGCAGGCGTAATGCTCAAGGCTGCGAAAACACGCTTTGTAAATAAGGAGTTTAACCTTTTGGCCGGATCCTGCGATTTTTAAAGATAGGAGATAGACGGGCAAGCGTGCTATTCATTTTAGAGTATATATTTGGCATGTTCTTTCCAGCTGAGTTTCCTGTACATCGTGACCCCTAGGTACTGGACACTAGTGGACCAGATCACAATGGAGTCTTTGACCTTGAGCGACGGCAGGTTCTGGAAGGCTTTCTCGGTCAGATATTTGCCAGTAATGATAATTGCCTGGCATTTGGAGGGGTTTAAGGTGAGTCTATTAGAGGAACTCCGAGTTTCCAGGCGAGAGGTAGAAGATTGAAGGTTAGAGATAGCGAGAGGCACAGTGAATGCACGTGCCGCATACGCGATGTCATCAGCGTAAAGAAATTCGGAAACATATCGAGGGTCAGGAAGATCGTAAAGAAAGAGGGAACAGAGTGGGTGCCCTGACACTACCCTGCGGAACCCCAGTGCTGTTCCGGCGGTGTTGAGGAGACGGAACGTTGGTATCGAACCTGAAAGGTTCGCACGGTAAGGTAACTGCGCAGGATATGGTGAAAAACAGGAGGGCGTAAGGTATTGGTTTTGTGAATGAGTAGATCATGATGGATAGTGTCAAAGGCGAAAGAGAAATCAAAGAAGATGGCAGGAATGGCAATTCTTCGAGAAAGGATGGGCGCTAGTTCGTGTGCCAGTCGCAATGTCTGCAAAGCTGCAGACTTGTTGCGCCGGAATCCGAACTGGGTGGGACGAATAGCATGAGAGGATTCGAGGAGAGGAGTAAGTTTGGTGAGGACAAGTCGCTCGAAGAGTTTGCCAAGGAGAGAAAGAAGGCTGATGGGACGATAGTTGTTAGGGTCCCGAAGATTTTCCCTGGCTTGGGAATAAGAACGTTAGTGGCATGTTTCCATGAGAGAGGAACGTAACCGAAAGAAAGGCAAGAGTTGAATATATTAGTGAGAAGGAGGACAGCGTTGTAAGGAAGATGGCGAAGAGAGACGCCACGGAGCTTAACGGAGCCGCCCACCTTCTTGGTGTTGACACTCTTCAGTGCGGCCTATACCTCCCAGGCTCCTAAGGTCCACTCATCGTCTGGGGTGATGGGAGAAAACTGGGGCAGAAGGGTGGTCAAGGGAGAGGAGAGGGGCGTAATGATTGGAGGCGAGAAGCGGGTTTCTAAAGTATCGCCGAAGATCTCAACTTTTCTGGCCGGGTCGTAGGTGGGAGTGGCGTACCAGGAATGAGGAGAGGGGTTATGGCAGTGGAAGGGGGTCGTAAGGTCCTCTGGATCTTTCACACGTCGTCGGAAGAGGATACGTTGGCCCGGGAAAAATAGTCTTGCCATTGCTGGACATGGAATTCACGGAGTCTGTCACGTAATGTTAGTCTCCTGTTTAGGAAATGGGCCTTGTCAGCAGTGTCCCTGGTACGGTAGAATTGCCGTTGTGCACGGCGACGTTCCCGCACCAGAGCTAGAATGTCTGGGGGAGTGTCAGGTTGAGAGGCAGTGATAGGTGTAAAGGTTGTGTTTTGTCGGAAACTCGTCAGTATATGGTTCGTAACGTGCGAGATGGCATGGTCAATGTCTTCGGGTGAGGAAAGTGGGAGATGCGAATCCACCTTCCGGCTAAGTCGGGAGGTGTACCCTCTCCAGTCCGTCTTGGTAGTCGGGGGAGGTTGGAAATCGTGAAGGAAAGGGCCGAGGTACGAGGAGAAAACTATGGGGAGATGCTCCGAAGTTAGCTCTAACCGGGGGTGTGGAGTGGTGATTTGGATAATGGAGGAGTGAAGGACAATGTCGAGGATGTCGTGGGGAACATTGTCAACTAGATGGGTAGGTCCAGAGGGAGGATAAGATTGGGATGTTGTGCTAGGTAGATTGCCAGAGTCCTACCGGCGTTACAAACTGCAATTCCAGTCGGTATGCTTGCAGTTGAGATCTCCGGCGATGACGATGCAGTTACCTAGACCCTGGAGAGAGTCAAGGTCCGCACTGTTGAGTTTTTTTAGGCCTCTGGTACGCAGACATCAGAATGACTGGGCCCCTTGGAGTGTCAAATTCCAAGACCGTGGCTTCAAGAGAAGTAAGAGGAGGAGTTGGAAGACGAGTATGAGGAATAGATTTGCGAATAGCGATGGCTGTACTGCTGTGGGGATTGAAATGTGGTATAGCGTAGGGTCTATCATCACGATAAATGTGATAGCCCGGAAGGGAGAATTTAAGGAAGGGAGTAAGCCATGTCTCCTGAAGGAGAATGACACGGATAGAGACGTCTGAGAGAAATTACCGGATTTCAGCGGTCTTTAAGATGGAGATGCCGTGGCAGTTCTACGACGCAAAGGAGGTAATACAGTTGGGGGCCATTTAGAAGAGGGGGCAAGAACTTGTAAGGCGTTAAGAGCCTTGGGGAGGAAAGGGCTAGGGACTGAAGGAATAGGAAGAATAAATTTGATCGCGTCGAAAATAGCACGCAGATCAATATTTTTTAGAAATTGCAAGACCTTTGTTAAGGACTGAAGGTCTGCAGCTGTCACACTAGGAAGTAAAGAGATGATGCCAAAAGAAGGCGAAGCTGAAGGTGCTAAAGGAGCTGAAGGACCGGTGGTCCCTTGCACGATGTTAGCAAAGGACGCCAACAGGGGTCTCGGTGCTGGAGCAGCGGTCACGTTTCTTTTCGCTAAAATGTTTGGCCTCCGAGCAGCATGTGTGCTGGCGCGTAGCTCTTGAGCGCGAGCGACCTGCTCAGCGCGACGTTTCTTCAGCTCCAGAAATGCCGGGCAACCCGACCAGGAGGCGCAGTGGTCACCAGCTCAATTGTTGCAGGTGAGTCGCGTTGGTCGTTGGGGCTGTGGCAGACTGTGGGGGCCGGCGCACAGGGGACAAACGACGTCACGTCCGCAGTGATTGCGTTTGTGACCCCAAGGCTGGCATCGAGAGCAGTGAGCGATCCACTCACTCCTGTTGCACTCAATGAGCGTAACCCGCACATTACCCAAGTACCGGACGGTTTCTCTAAAATGTACGACGGAATGCGCGAGCTCCACCACGTACAGCCCCAGATGAATCCTGCCTTCGGTCCTGTTTTTACGTTGGAGTTCCGATAGGTGGAATACCTGGAAGCGCTGATTCGAAATATCATCTCGGAGTGATTCGAGGTCTTCATTCGGCTGAAGGCCCCGTATAACTAGGCGGTGACGTCTCTCCTCCGTCACACGGTGAAAGAAGAATGAGGTGTTAGCGTCCTCATTCTTTAACGCTGTCAGCTTCCGGACCACCGCCTGGTCATTTTTTTCTATATTAAGTTGTAAAGCAAGAAGGAATGTTACTTTGTATCTGTGAAAGGAGAGAAGAAAAACAACAGAAGTAGAATAAAAAGTACAAATTTATTCATAAAAATTAATTTATATTAATATTTTATCAATGATTCAGAACTTTATAAACATTTCAATCTGCTTTTCTCATGTATTGTGGTAAGAATATTTTTTCAAGCACATAGGAAATTATATGTTTTGTTACACACAGTACACTTAGTTTTGCACGAGATAAGTTAAATACACTAAAAGAACAAATTGAATGATCACATTCATGAACCAGTTATGTTATCAACAATTAAGACTACAATACCCATGTAATTCTCAAGTGCACAAATGTTTCGTAGTATTTTCAATATAACATGTCACCCTAAAATTACATTCTCAACTAAAAGTTAACATTTCACAAGGTCAGACCTGGAAATGAGACCTTTTATTACACTTAAGCAGCAAATAAAGATGTGAAGAATGATACTCTAATCAGATCACGACACGAAACTAACGCTATAAACATTAAGAAACTAAACATGAATTACACAACAAAAATTAAATTCTTCTGTATAACATTCTACTCTAAAATTACTAATAGAGAGGCATATTTAACATGTCATTAATCTAATATAAAATTTTCCCCTATTAGAAAATATGACTTATGCTTTCCTGCAAGACCTTGGAGATAATGATTTACACGAGCACAGTAGTAATCAATACTGTTCTTGAACACAAATTTTTGAAACTTATCAAACAGAATATCTACATGAGTCTCGCAGGAAATCATAGGTCGAAGACTCTTCCCAGCACAAGTAATCAGGTAGTTCTTCAGACCAAAACAGTGTCCAAAATCTGTAAAATGTTTAAAAAATTAAACATAAATTTGGAAAACTTCATGTACTAAAGACAAATATGGTGAGCTTCACTCTTGACAAGTAGAAAGACCAGATGGTTGAGGATGAGAACAGACGAAAGAAGATTGAAAACAAGAGAAACAAGAAAATAGTGGTTCTGAGATGTGGTTAGTGCGAAGAAAAGAATAAAAAAGATTCCTGGCCATTTCTAATCCCTCCTCTGTTTCAATATCACGGTAAGCTTTTTGCCCATCTAGTGCTCGCTTCCACATCCTTGTTAACAGAACAAAATGCCTGTAACGAGGCAGTGGATGAGCTTCCCTCCCCTTCGTCTTCTAAGGGGGATTGCCAAAAACCTTCAGTGTTGGAGTTCAACAAATCTGAAAGGAGGGAGATGTTTAAATCTACTACATTACAATTGTTTCTAGTTGAAAGGGACGGAAAATTTAGAGAGAGGATTTTTAAAATGTGTACGAAAGCCTTGCATGTTGGATTCGTATTACTGCCTCCTTGCTGTCTAACTGCGCCGAAGCTCCAGAGTGGCTTGGTTGAGATTCCTCGTGCAAAGAGAATCAATACTCAATTCCTCAAGCTTCTTCCAGAACTGCGCCTTCAGTAGTAAATGCATTTACTCTGGGGTACCTTGTCACCAGGAGATCGTACCACAAATTTCCAATCACTTGACACTTTTGCCCACTGTGTTCTAGAAGTGGTTGTGAGAGGAATCTCGAGCTACAGGTGTTTGAAAGTTTTTGTCTCCTGTGGGCGATCCATTGAATGAATCAAAAAGTTCATTGACCATCTCAATGATCCCTGCGAGGTCAAAAACTTCAGGTTTCTTCCCACGTACGCCATAACGTGTCAAAGCTAAGTTTACGTCGACGCTAAACAACTGCACAGAACGGGAAGAAACACGCGAGCTAAAGGTTGTAAAATATCTGAAGATGGAGGTTTGCAATGCATGAACCGTATGATAATTTCGGATTTCCGTGAATTCAATAATGTTTCTACTACATTATAGAGTGGTACTTATCGATTCGTGGAGACCGCTCCTGGCCCCACCTTGTCTGCGCATCTCCAGCTATTTTAATCAATTCAAAACTCAACGGATTGCTCATGGTATTAAAGCTGAGACGCTGCTCTTTGTTTTCTGTGAGGAAATATAGCGAATTAGACCATGTTCATAAATATAGACACTTGAAAGAAAACCAATAGAGTTGAAATTACATTTTTGAATTATAAATGCTTATTTACGGAAAATCGGTCAGACTAACGGAAAATACGAGACAAAAAGTAAAGAGCGTGTCAAACCAAAGAAAATAAAACAATATTTTAGACTAGCATAATTAATGACGGAGATGCAACTATTAGAACTAAAATCTCAATTTTCATACTTTTCTGTCAAATATTTCCGTGGGTTGAATCTCGGATGGATGGGGAACATTAAGTTTTAATAGTCTTAGTAGATACAACAAATTGGAAATGAGAAACCTTTTTTCCGTATTGTCGCTCGCTTTTTTGTCCCACTTTTCCAGAGCTATGCATGCATAGCGGGCAAACAAACCCCGCTGTTGGTACAGACATCCTGCGTAAGAGATAAACTGGCGGGCTCCGTCGGACATTCTTCCACAAGATATTAAACAGTGAAGTGCTTGTGCTCTCATATGAAAGTGTATAGATAGAAAGTACTTGTTTGAATCCGCCTCTGCCTTAGGGCCCTTGATCGGAATTGATAGGATGGTCCCTTGCTTGCTTCCGGAGAGTAAATTAGTTTTTTTTCCTCCACGTGGTCATACGCAGTTTGTACTGTTTTTTGACAATAAATTTATTATTTATTTATAGAACGAAGAGCGCTCTTACGTGCAAGCGTTACGACCACCGTTCTGCTACTACTACAATGACGACGATGAATCACAACTAGATCAGTATCTAAATCTTAATAATTTAGTTTTAGTGGTACTCGTTTATAATTTAAAAAGTATTGAC
This sequence comes from Laupala kohalensis, assembly GCA_002313205.1. Taxonomy (NCBI): domain Eukaryota; kingdom Metazoa; phylum Arthropoda; class Insecta; order Orthoptera; family Trigonidiidae; genus Laupala; species Laupala kohalensis. The sequence continues at coordinate 53,378 of NNCF01129691.1, forward strand.
AAATAATTCAGAAATATACTTTATGTTCATGATGCCAACTTACAAGAAATTCTGCTAAGCCTGGGATTTTATGGGGATAGCAAGTGTTACTAACCAAGTAGTAAACATAAGGAACAGTATAGGAAATAGGAGTTGTAGCGTATTGCAGCTATGAATAGATGAATGAAATAATGTTCTTTTGTGGAAACATCTTTGACAATAACAATAATTCACATTTATTAACATATATTGGATTATATTTACAAATACAGAGTTATAACATAAATAATAATTGAAGACTATCCATTGTGGGTGGATAGTGAGCTCTGTGAAAACATTATCAACAGAGAACAATAAATACTAATGTAGAGCTCATCAAATAGAGATACCATTAATATTTATATTTGAAGCAGAATTACTAGATTATACGTGGCAAAGGTGAAGTGTGACAAATGTCGACACGAGGGAAGTTAAACCGTTCCATGAGTTTTCATGGAATCACCCCCCGGGCATTAACTAATCAGTATATAAACGAATACCTGCTTGTTACAATAATGAGTCATAAAATGGCTCTAGAAGTGCAGGATTTATCAACATTTTTAACCCTCTAAAGAGGTGATAAGAATGTTACATATAAATATCGGTACCCTCAACATAGGAGGAAATACCTAATAATATTTTGAATCAAGACTCAGTGGTCTCCGAAACAAAACGTAGATTCTCGCTAACACGAGTTAAATAGTTTACAAATATCAATACCCTCGACATATGAGGGGATAATTAATAATATTCTGAATCAAGACTCATGGTCTCCGAAACAAAACGTAGATTCTCGCTAACACGAGTTAAATACTTAAGGAATGTTCCTTTGAAGTTCTTATCTTCCTGGTGAAAGGCATCTGCTCACGGCCGCTAGGCTAACAGGTGTAAGAACAGGTTTGCAGCGGGTAGATAGCGTTCTCTCGTTCGGAACAGCTGGCTGAAACTCAAAATGTGTATGAGCACTTCGTCTCGTAAATGTGGACGCATTACGTATCAATGTTGATACATTAACACGACACTGGAGTGGAATGATTGCTTTATAAAGCTAATCATGTCCCAAAAAATCCGTAATTACGTATCACTGTTGTGACAACACTGGTTCGATGATCACACATCCCTAAAGTAGGGAGTCTCGACGCTACTACGACGTTTCGACGACACACCTCGNTCAAACATCAAATACGTAGAGTTATAATGAGTGCTCATGGAGTCACTCCGTGGAGTTGAATCATTCGAGATTCGTGATGAACGACATAGTACCTCGCTCTGAGGTCGTTAGTTGAAGCATGAAGAGCATGCGATGCAGCCATGAAGTGAAAGCATAAAGAGTGCCTGTGGATGGCAGCTTATATAGCGGATGCACAGACTTCGTATATGAAGATATGTTCGGAAAACCTATAGGAGTTCCTTAAACGTAGGGTTAGTTTTATAGTTGCTTGGTTACATCTTGTTTGTGGTCAGTTGGTTACGTTGTGTTTATGGACATCGATAGTATCGATTCGTCCCAAGAAAATCGATTGGAAATCGACTATTGTCGTTGTATTTGAACACTGATTTGGCGCAATTCTTGAATTAGTTCAACAAAGACACATAAAGATATAAACATTTTACAATAAATAGAAATAGTTAATAATAATTAGAATATTATAAATATTCTACCCTTATGAAGCTTGGTTCATAACAGCAAGTGCATAGTATTCTTTTTCATGAAGATCTTGCCTCCACGAACCCATAGCTACTTGGAACGGTGATGTTTTCTTGCTTCGTGGGCCATGCGAAGTCACCTCTGACGAGTAGAGGACAGCGACTGCTTAAATCATTGGAAGATTCGAATGTCTTGTAGGTAGCTGCTTCTTGATGCGTCGTTTGGCGAGTATTACTTCGGCACCTGTCCTTCCGAAAAATCCGACCATAATTTCTGTTGGTCTCCAGAAGCATTAGGTCTCTTCTGAAGCGTATGACAAGCATCAATCTTTGCTTCCTCCATTTCCATTCCAAGTGTCTTCAAACATTCTTCTCTACATCAATTACATTATTATTTTTAAAAGGAACTCCTTGAATTTCGACACTATTACGTCTTCAATACTGTTCATATTCGTCGAGCCAGTTCTAATTTATCTAGTTTTTCTTTTAAATACTTATTTTCTTTTCTTAGACTACGTATAATTTCCAATTTGGAAATATACACGGCTCAGATCCTTATACCAGTTCAGGATGACTTAATGGATCATCAACCACTCCTGTAGCAGAAGCCTTAAACTTTTTAATAATATTCCTTTCGTATAAGTGTTTGTTATACGCAACATATGATGAGGATGGAGACATTTCTCGTAGGATTGCTCTAATCTACAATACGTCAATTTTTCATCTCTTGGGAAAGAAAATGCAGTGAAAGTCCCCTCAGTTTTCACCACGCAGCCGTATTTGGTCATACATCGAGGACGAGGCATCTAAAAATTGAATAGAAGCTGTAACAAAAGAGAAAAACTTACTGATTTAATTTGAATTATTCGTGTGTGTCCCACCTTAGATCATGCACAGTTCGAAAAAAAATGTATTCGAGCTGCAACAATGTCACCATTAAAAACTTTTCAAGCAACAATGTCATGTTTTTTCATTAAAAACTTTCTCCCACCATTACTTCTACAGTATTTGAAACCAATTTCCCTTGTTGAAAAGTCGGATCCAGTACAAATTATTTTCTCTTTAAGGTCTTTTGTAATCCTTGCAGTCGTCAGAAATTTTCCTAGATAATATGAAAACACTGCCCGTCGCAAAACGTCTTTTTCAAAATCGTCCAGTCTTACTACGTTCCAAACACAACTTTTTTCTTCATGAGTAGAGCGGCCCCATTTATTTGCGAGCATTCCCACAGACATTGTACACTAATGTCTTTCTTGCAATACAAGCAATGTCACATAGTTTCGTCGGCTATTGAAAGTTGTTTCCCGTATCAATTGATTTGAAAGGTGTTTCAAACATTTATGAACCTTTTACTGCCCTTACTAGTTCGTATTCTTCTACGCTTGTTGATTTTTTGTTGTGCGCAGCTCCTCGAATCAATGACGAAGAATATACCCAGTCAATTTTCCAATTATATTTCTTAAAAATTTGGTTGGCGAATCGCACTAGAAATCTTGCTATTTTTTAAGTATAGCAGTCGGTCATTTCACGAAAAATTCACTATACGACCGACCGATTGTAGGATTGTACTCCTATCGCTTGTAAGACACGACTGAAAATATTCTCAATCCACTACAAAGACATGGTCCACACAGAGGCTTCACAATGTTACGAACATTTCGCTTTTTGGCTTCTCATGCAGTATGTGATAGTTTAGCTGCAACTGCTTGTCTGCCATTCTTGTGATAGTGACTAGATCTCTTCGATCAGTAATACATTTTCAGTTTGTTTCCCATCAGTCTGATGCGAAAAATGTCATGACATGCTTCTCCCTTTCTATTTATGACCGCGTGTATTATTTTAATAAACGAAATGTAAGACAATTTGACAAAAAATGCCGTCCACCGAAGTTTGGCGCCTCAAACAGATTTTTGTATTGCTTGACGCAAGGACGGGTTTTTAATCTGTTCGTAAATAATCCTTAATTATAATTATGTATATTCGTGGGAAGGGAAATGAAAGAGAAACAGAAAGTAAATATACTTATCAAATTCCCTCATTACTTTTCTTTCGCTGCGTGGAGAATACTTAATAACACCCTCGTAGTCGGCATTCACAGAACAACTGTGGATTTTATAACAGGCACGATGAAACCCTCAATTGCCTCAAAGGCACGACTAGCAGCTCACCCCCTTCAATTGCATGAAACACTATAATTGCTTATGAACTTCAATAAGCTTAAAGAGACCATATAAAGATGTACAAATTTAGATTTGTATATGAGTGGACATTACAGCTTGACTTGAGATACGTTTACACCCAAAGGTACTGTGCAGACAAATTTGATTTTACCTGCACTAGAACTGATAGTAATTAAAAATGAAGTGTGAAAGAAGGACAAGGACCAAAATGAATATTGATTACTAACAAGAACAAATGGTTTAATGACATGCCATGAAAATAATGATAAAATACTGGTTTTCCAAGAGAGCGTGCTGATGAGATCTTGGAAATGAGCTGAGCTGGTTGTAAATGAAGGTTGAGTAGAGTTGGAGCGGTGTCTTGTTACCAAGATCCAACATTTGAAGACCGATGTCAGAGTGGACAAAGTGCCTTCTCTCGCGTTGTAGCGAGGGGATGTCGGCTGGCTTGCCGACCCATCGTGGAGGTGATGTGAGGCTCCACGATAGAAGTGATGAGGTGAGTAGCGAAGTGAAGTATTCGAAAGCAAGGGCCCATGTGGTTTTTAAATCTTTCGTCTTCGTGCTCGCCGCTGCATGTTCGATTAGTTCAATCGATGGTATGACGTCATAACTCGACCTGCTATCGATTGTTCATCCGTGTCGTGATACTCGGACTCGTCCGAATTGAGTAGTAGGAACATGATTTGAATATGTAGTTAGCAAAGGAACTTGCAATTAATGGGTTAGATTATATCATGTCCAATGATTTCCTCTGTTTTTTTTAACTCCGTGGCAATAAATTTGAATAAACCTATGTCATCAACTCATTCGAAGAGTGTGTGTTTCAGAGATGACTCACTCGGTGTGACAGGATAACATGTCAGAAATGTCTGTACATGTACCTTTAGGTTCGTGAATTCTGACGATTGGTAGCGGTTCTCGGATTACTCCTCTCTTATTACTCATAATGGAAACTGTGACATGACTGATGAGAGGTTAATCCTAATCGTAGTCAGACTGTGGAGAAGTCCGAGATGCCAGCCTGTGTCGAAGCCAAATTTTCCACGGTTTCGTGCCAGCGTTTTCTGCGTTCTTCATCGGGAAGAGATCTGAGTTTACTTTCTGTCTCTTTATCTCCAGATTCATTAAACTTTTGTAGTAAGTCTGAAAAGTCATTCCTTGGTCCAACAAGGTGTGTATTCTTTGTGAGCGCCGCGTGGTATGCATCCCCCCAAAAACACGTTATTTTCTTAAATATCAAATATAAGCTACACTGAATTTAATGACAATTTACGCTCATTGAAAAACATTTACATTAAACAATTTACATTAACAATAAAAATTGACCTCATTCTTCTTTTATAAATGGCACTTTCTACAAATGTCAGAAAGTTCAAAAGTCTTGACCTTCATCACTAACAGATACCCGCTATTCTTCTCGCGAAATGCGCTTTACAATAATTGTTTAATGCACTCAACAGTACAAGATACCTCTAATTCAGTTGACAGATCAATCAGCTGTGGTAGTGCAATGGCATTGGCGTCTCAGAAGGCGTCACGACTGGCTCCCAGGTTCACTGGTCGACGCTTGGCAGCTAACGTCATCGCTTCTCGGAAGTTCGCCCCGTTCTCCGAACTGGCGCGCCCGTAGTCTCCGGAAAACCCCGTCATTCATCGAGTACTCGACCGATCGTGACTTTCCCACCGAGCTAGACGTTCTTCGTTCTCTGTGTCCACTCGGACAAGCTAATCGTCCCGTGTTGAAATAAGGCGAAGTTCAGAGCACGAAAAATCGCTCCTCGATTCAATCTTCGAAAAAAAGTGTCTCCGAATAGCCACCAAAAGTGAGATACTTCTTCGGATAAATCCTGGAGTAAATCTCAAAAATTAAACTAGATTCTCAAAATCTACAAACAGAATGACGATTGCAGTATCAAAGTCAAAAATGTCCAACATCGGAACATCAAATCTCGACCACAAGAGTCTAAAATCGTCTCCTAAAAATCGAAAAACGTAATCCGTAGGAACTCATAAGCGTAAGAACATCATGAGCGTCCACATCGTAAGCACCAAAATCTAAATAATCCGCCTCGAATTTCGCCTCTGCAGGGGTATAAATGGGCATTCCTCCCACTATGCCCGTCTTCCATGTCCACCCACGATCTAAAATTTGAACTATCACATGACTGACGCCTCCAATACGGTGTGAAATCCCCTCTTCTAGACGTCACTCATGGTAGGTTATTTTAAGCGTGATTTCGTACGCGTGGAGCCAATCCCTAAGCTACATTCCAACGTTTTTCGCTCTTCAACGGCGTCTCTCTCAACCATCGTATTCGAGTGGTTTTAACTACAAAGACGTAAGTTTTGTTTACCTCACGCCTCCAACGGCACTATAAAACTTTTCAGCCTCCACCCTCTAGTGTCAACCGTCTGAGCGCTTCCTCGCCCCCGCCTCCTTGCGATTCCTTTAAAGCCATAAAACCTCTACCCGACGAGTTCTAGCATGTCGAAGCTTGTCCTCACGCGACCTTTTAAAGATTTCCAAAATTTCCTTTGTTGGTATTCTTTGCCAACGAACTGCGTACTATTTCCCAAAACAAACACTTTTTAACAGCTCCTATTCGAATTTTGTTGTGGAATGAGTTGACATTTCTCCCCTTCCCACGCCCGAAAAACTTTCCCTTATGCGTTGTGCTCTACTCCCTCGCGATGTCGTTCGCTCAACGTATATTTGAAAACCAAAACACGGGAATTAACGTGCCTTTCCGAATCCTGTATGACAAGCCTTTTCATTTCTTCCTCTCTACATCTTACCCTTTTTGACGTTTTCTTAGAAGGAAATTTAAAATATGTACTTTTTGAAATAATTTATACTTTAAATTAAGTTTCAAAATTTTTTCTCCTTTCTAAACCTATATAGTGTTGCAAATCATAAGAAAGGGCATTAAAATACTGTAAAATGTCACCAATCCCAAGTCTGTAGCTCAATTAGGAAAGCTTCTACAGCAATTCAAAAAATTGTTGTTGCCAGTTTTTGGGCCCATTTATGACAACTTTACAGCCTTGTAATTCAAAAACCAATCGACATATCCCAGTAATATTTCATATTTTTCCAAGTCTATACCAATAGTACACATGAGCCAAGAAAATCCGAGATGATGGTAAAAATGCTCTTTTTTTGTGTTGATTTGACATGGAATGACCCTTCTTGAAATGATAGCTTCAGGTAGCTTTTCAGCTCCACTGGCTGGTATAAAGCAGCGAGAGTTGGCAGATGTCAGCAGATCATCATTGTTGTTATCACCAGCATTTTTGTTCCCTAAACAAAGAGGAAAAATGGCATTAGTCTTTGGAAAAAACCTAAGCACCAGTTTTTTATTTTTATTGATTTATTATTATTTTTTGAATCAATCTTTTTATTTAAAAATACTTGAAAAAACGTTATTGAAAGCTTATTACTCCATGCACTTATTTTATACCTTCAATATGATCATCTTTGTCAGCACACCCAGAAAAATCTGATTCGCACAACTGTTGTGGTTTTTGTCTGTTTGTTGTGGGTCACAATCTTGATAATAAAAATATCAGCATCATCTATATCTGAAAAAACGACAATATGTCGGCGGTTATGAAATATTAAGGTGTATTGAATATTTCCGACTGGGTATACTACAAATATATCCAAAATGTTTGTTATGTGCAAAACCTTAATAAAACCAAAAGAAAAAAGTAGAACAATATAATCATTAGGTACACAAAATCGATCTCAACAACAATCAGCTTTTCTTTATTAAAAATATTTCAATGAAAATTTTGTGGAATTGTGTAAGCCATTATTATTTGCATGGTAAAATTTTACCGAGTCCAACATCATCTTCAGAGCCAGTGGAATCTGATTCATATTTACGTTTCTTATCATTTACATCATCAACAGGATCGTAAGAACGGTCTGCATCTTCATCAGCACTCACTTGAAATAGGTCCTAGAAACAGTAAGGAAAAATCTGTGCATTACGTGAGTATTCTCTTATAACAAAGGCCTTAACCAATTCACTCAGACCGAATGAAGAAGAAAATAATAATACGATTTTATCATAATTATTATACTTACATAAACTTGCAATATTTATCATAATTTCTTTAAAGCCTTAAGATATCTACTTATTCCTTGATGTTGAAGAATTGATCCACGCCTGCGCTCATCGTGGATTCATTCTTTGATGTTTAAGAATGGATCCACGCATGCGCCATAAGGCGCTAATCGTTGATTGTCTCAAGGTTGAATGGATCACAAGGCCTCCTGAAACAGTTTAGAGTGCCATGTCCGCCGGCAACCGGCGACTTAGGCACTCTTTAGGGATTGGAGTAAGAGGAAAGAGGGATAGAAGTATAGATGGTTTATGAGAGTATTAAGTGTTAAGAAGGAGAGAAAAAACTAGGGGTCATAAGTGTGATAGGACAGTTGAAGAATATCAGAAGGGTATCTGCGTACAGCTGCAGGATTAACCCTGCGTCTGAGATGACGGTAGAACATTTTAAAGTGGTTGTCAGGGGAGGGGTCGTGGAATGCCTTACGGAGGTTTTTCTGAGATTGATGAAAGATAATTTTTGTGATGGGGTCAAGTTTTGAAATAAGTCTGAGATGGGAATTGCGAGTGCCCAACGGCGGTCGTACAGCCATCCGCAGGAACCGGTTCTCGATGACGTGAAGTCGATGATGGTTTTTCCGAGAAGTGGTGGCCCAGGTTTCGCAGGCGTAGAGCGCAAGACTGCGAACACACGCTTTTTAAATGCGTAGTTTCACCTGGAGCCGGATCCTGCGATTTCGGAAGATAGGGGAAAGACGATGTCGTCCGCGTAGAGAAATTCGGAAACATGCCGAGGAATGTCAGGAAGGTCATGAAGAAACAGAGAGAAAAGAGTGGGTGCCCAGACACTACCTTGGGGAACCCCAGCGCAGATGGGGCGGACGGTGGAGAGGGAACGATTGTAACGAACCTGAAAAGTTCGCCCGGATAAGTAGCTGCGCAAAAGGTGATGGAAAACGGGAGGGACTAGGGAGTGGGTTTTGTGAAGGAGTAAGTCATGATGGACAGTGTCAAATGCGAAAGAGAAATCAAAGAATATAGCTGGAATTGCAACTCTCCGAGAAAGGATGGGGGCTAATTCGTGAGCCAGGTGCAACGTCTGCAGAGCTGCAGACTGGTTGCGCCGGAAACCGAATTGGGTAGGACGTATGACTTGAGTGGATTTAAGGACAGGGGTGAGTTTGGTGAGGACGATGCGCTCGAAGAGTTTACCAAGAAGAGATAGAAGGCTGATGGGACGATAGTTATTAGGGTCCCGAAGATTTTTCCCTGGTTTAGGGATAAGAATTAAGGTGGCATGTTTCCACGGAAAAGGAAAGTAACCTAGCGAGATACAAGAGTTGAAAATATTCGTGAGAAGAAGGATAGCGTTGTGAGGAAGATGGCGAAGATAAACACCACGGAGCTTGTCAGAGCCACCCACCTTCTTGATGTTAATTCTCTTCAGTGCGTCCTTCACTTCCCAGACACCCAAGGTCCACTCATCGTCGGGGGTGATAAGAGATAACTGGGGTAGAAGAGTGGTAAGTGAAGAGAGGTGGGGTGCAATAATAGTAAGAGAGAAACGGGACTCAAGGATATCTCCAAAGATCTCAACTTTCCTGGCGGGGTCGTAGGTGGGATTTCGCGTACCAGGAATAAGGAGAGGGGTGATGGCAGTGGAGGGGTTGCGGAGGGTCTTCTGGATCTTCCACACGTCATCAGAGGAAGAAACGTTGGCCCTGGCAAGATAGTTTTGCCATTGTTGGGCATGGAAGTCACGAAGTCGGTCTTGAAGTATCCGTCGCATGTGAAGGAAGTGGGCCTTGTCAGAAGGATCTCTAGTGCGGTAGAATCGCCGTTGTGCACGACGACGTTCCCGCACCAGAGCAAGAATGTCTGAGGGAGTGTCAGGGTGCGTAGAAGTTTTTGAAGTAAAGGAGCTGCATTGTCGAAAACTAGTCAGTATATGGTTTGTGGCGTGAGAAATGGCCCGGTCAATGTCGTCCGGTGAATTGAGTGATAGTTGAAAATCCACCTTCCGGCTAAGCCGGGAGGTGAACCCTCTCCAGTCCGTCTTGATGTCTGGGGCTGGTTTAAAGTCGTGAAGGAAGGGACCAAGGTATGAGGAGAAAACGATTGGAAGATAGTCCGATGTCAGTTCGAAACGGGGGTGAGGAGTGGTGATTTGTATGGTCGAGGAGTGGAGGACAATGTCTAGGATGTCGTGGGGGACTTGTCTGAGTGCCAGGGCATTACCGCCGGTGTTACTGACGTTGCAACACCAGTCGGTGTGCTTGCAGTTGAGATCACCAGCGATAACGATGCAGTCACCCAGGCCTCGGAGAGAGTCAAGATCCGCACTGTCGAGAGATTGGTTAGGCCTCCGATATGCAGANTTGCAGACAACAGAATGATTGGGCCCCTTGAAGTGCCAAATTCCAAGACCGTGGTTTCAAGAGGTTAGTTGAGGGGTTGGGAGACGAGTGTGTGGAATAGATTTTCGAATAGCGATGGCTGTACCGCCGCAGCGTTGACGATTTGGGTGGGTGAGGGGTCTATCATCACGGTAAATGTGATAGCCCGGAAGAGAAAAAGAAAGTGACGGAGTGAGCCATGTCTCCTGAAGAAGAAGAGCATGTATCGAAAAATCTGAAACAAATTGCCGGAGTTCAGTGGTCTTGGAAATGTTGATGCCTTGGCAATTCCACGACGCGAAGGAGGGTATTGTTTGGGGGGTTATTTAGAAGAGTTGGGAAAGAGCTTGGAAGGCAGCGAGTGCTTTGGGGAGAAATGGGCCGGGGGCGGAAAGAATGGGAAGGACCTGTTTTACCGCGTCTAAAATGGCGCGCAGGTCGAAACTTTTAAGAAGATCGAGAAGTGTGGAAATTGTCTGAAAGGCAGACGAATTAAAGCCGCTGAAGAGAGATGCGGTAGATGGTGTTGAAGAGAAAGAGAGAAATTCGGTGGGTGGTTGGCAAGAGCGGTTTCCCTTGCACAATGTCGGCAATGGACGCCGTCATTGTCCGCGGAGCAGAGGCAGATGTAACCGTAGGGCGCACGGTGGCCTGCGCTCTACGCGTTGCCATAGCAACGTCTCTCGTTTCCCGCGCTTGAGCGACTAGCTCAGCCCGTCTTCTTTTCAGTTCTAAGAAGGCCGGGCATCCCGACCAGGAAGCACAGTGGTCACCTGCACAATTATTGCGGGTGAGCTTCGTGGGTATCGGGGAGCACTGGGACAGGCCATGAGGACCCGCACACAGTGGGCAGACCACTTCACGCCCGCAATGATTACGGGCATGTCCCCACGCCTGACATCTCGTGCAGTGGGCAATCCACTCACGTCGGTGGCACTCAAATGTCACGCGGACGTTGCCCAAGTAACGGATGTTATTTTTGATGATTTGCACTGAAGAATGTGCAATTTCGACCACGTATAAACCGAGGTGGATCCGCCCCTCTCCGTTCTTCTTTTGGAGCTCGCTGAGGTGAAAAACCTTAACCCCCTGGCTCTTGATGTCGGATCGTCGCGACTCGAGCTCTTCGTTCGCTTGAAGGCCTCGAATCACTAATCGGTGTCGACGTTCTTCCGTGACCCGATGAAAGAAGAAGGAAGTATTCGGGTCCTCGTTCTGGAGGACTCGCAATTTGTTGACCACCGCATTGTGGTCGGAAAAGTCGTTCACGTGAACGATAAAATGTTGACGGGTGTTCCTCCCCGTCAACCGTAATTTAGAAACAGACTGCAGCACGCGCAGCAATTCTCGCGTGTCGAGAACGTTTTCGATGTAAATATCGCCGCCTTTACGGCCATTCCCTTGAATGGCACGACCTGTAGTGGTTAGAGGGGTGGTGGTGTGGGAGGAAGAGGAGTTGGGGTGGGATGGATCGCACCCTTTTGCTATAACTGTACTACCTGAGTCTTTCTCCGAAGTTAAAGGTTTTTTCTCAGTATTGGTATGAGGGTCGCACACGCCTAACAGAGAGGTCACCTCTATACCCGCCTGGCTGGTGGTAGGCTTGCTCAATGGAGCAAACCTGTTAGAGCCACAAGCCGCTGATCGGCAGATGGCTTGGGCCGGAAAATCTTCCTGGCTGGCGTAAATCCCTCCTCGATTTCCATCGAGGGGTTCTCGGACGACCTGGCCGCCGGAACAATACGGGTCACGCAAGTTGGTCCTAAAGGGATAGAAGGTGGCGCACCACCGGACTTACCTGGTAGGTCCAGGAAACTAGGTCGCGTCACGCCGGATGTGAGAGGTTGCAACTGCTCACCGTTACCACCGATGTCGCGAGGTAGAGATGTTGAGGTGGCAGGCAGGGCGTCGGAAGATAACTCAGGAACTACAGCTGATGATGCAGCCATTTCTAGTGAGGACGCAGGGCAGTCAGGCCGCCGCCTCTTTGTAGGCGCGCGGTGCTTCATCCGTGTCCTCAGACCGGATGAAAGCCACTTTGCAGTGACAACGTCAGCCGTAGAGGGGTTGACCGCATCCGATGGTCCTGTGACTGCTGACGTCGCTGGCAGCACACGCAGAAAGCCCTCCAAGATGGTAGGGTCGAACGACTTATTCGCAATTTTAACTCAGAAGGCTAACTAAAATTAAATAAAAATCTAACAGAAATCCGATAACAAGTCCGAAAACAATTTTACTGCATCCTAAAATGCAGCAAATAACAATCAGGAGATCGCAAAAACAAATGCAACCCGCACGACACGGGTTGCCTCGGCCACGGGGTTGCAGTAAGAACTGCAACTACGCGAAGTCCGAACCCGAAGGTTTAAACCGCGCGCGGCGGGACCACGTGGTCCGAGAACAACTTACGTAAACGACGCGAAACACTCAACGTCACTGAGTGACACAAAAGCGCGGGAACGCGGAGCGAAGAGAAACACGTCCGTCCTCTACGACGGCCGAGCTCGGAGTGCGCGCGCATTTTCAGGTGTGGGGTCTGCGAATATTTATGTATATGCTTTCTTGCAATTTCGAATATATGGAAGATGATTGGGTCGGGTTTTGTTACCTGTCGTAATTCTAAATTAGTTGTACCCCATGGTGGTTTTAAAGCCATACGTTAAGAACCGGTTTTCTATAGTCAGGAGTTTTCTTTGCTTGGGCTGAGATGCCGTGGCCCAGGTTTCGCAAGGGTAGGTCGCCAGGCTACGAATGCACGTTTCGTATAGGATTATTTTCACGGATAAATTAACATGTCGGTTTGAAAGGATGGGGGCAAGTCGCGCGACTCTTGACTGCATCCGATGTTTAAGTTCTATGATATGATCTTTCCAACAAAGTCGTTGGTCGAACTGTAGGCCGAGGTATTTGATTGATCGGTGCCATTCTATTGAATTGTTGTTGAGCATGAGTTTTGGAGTGGAGTTAAGGGAATTCTGTGTTTTCCATGAAAAAAGAATTGCCTGACATTTGGCAGGGTTGAGTGTGAGGCCGTTTATTTTGCTCCACTGTTCGAGCGCAGAGGTCGCGAGTTGAAGACGCGCGACTGCCGTTGTGAGTTTTGGGGCCCTTGCCGAGTAGGCTACGTCGTCTGCATAAAGAAATTGGTTGACATGAGGTACAGAGGGAATATCAGAAATAAAGAGTGAAAATAGAGTGGGCGCCCACACGCTTCCTTGTGGGACACCTGCGAGGATACGCCGAGAGGAAGAGAAAGAATTTTGATACCTCACTTTGAAAGTTCGGTGCGAGAGATAGCTTCGAAGTAGATCGTGAAAGGGGGTGGGGATAAGAGATTTTGTTTTGTGGAGGAGGGAGTCGTGATGTACGGTGTCGAAAGCGAAAGAGAAGTCGAAAAAGATAGCGGGGACAGACTTGTGATGAGAGAGAGCGGGGGCGATTTCCTGAGCAAGGCGTAGGGTTTGTTGAGCTGAGGATTTGTTATGACGGAAACCAAATTGAGTGGGTGGGAGAATGTCACGAGATTCTAAGAAAGAGATGAGTTTGGAGTGGGTGAGTTTTTCAAAGGTCTTACCCAGGAGAGAGAGAAGACTGATTGGTCGGTAACTATTTGGGTCGCGTAGATTTTTACCTTGTTTGGGAAGAAGAGTGATAGTGGCTAGTTTCCACGCAGTGGGGAAGTAGCCTAGAAAAAGAGAAGAATTGAAAATACGAGTAAGGAGAACGAGTGCGTTCCTCGGCAGGTGCCTCAATTGGGTCCCACGCACCCCATCTGGGCCGCCAGCTTTTTTGGGGTTCGTTGCCTTTAGCGTAGAACGCACGGTGTCCAAAGAGATGGTCCATTCATCTAATTCTTCGCTGTCCTCGGAGTGCAGCGGCGAGAGCAAAGCCGGAGGTGAGATGGGGGGGAGGATGGGCGGGGTGAATCTGTTCTCCAGCACGTCAGCGAAGATTTCGCATTTGCGCGCTGGGTCGTACGTGAGGGTGTTTGTGGTGGGGGTGATAAGGGGGGCGAGAGGCTGTGCAGGGTTGCGGAGGATTTTTTGGATTTTCCACATATCGTGGGAAGCGGTAACGTTAGCAGTGGTGAGAAAAGCGTGCCAGTTAGCTGCTCTGAGGGAAGAAAGACGGTTGTGGACGATGCGACGGAGGCGTAGGAAAGCCGACTTATCGGCGGGGTCCCGGGTTCGATAAAACCGGCGTTGTGCTCGGCGGCGCTCGCGGATAAGTGCGAGTACTTCTGGCGGGGTGTTGTTGATGGGGTGGGGGGAGGGGGTGGTGGCGCTGCAAGCTTTGAAGGAGGAGTTCAAGTGGGTGGTAATATGTTCTATGGCGGAGTCTACTTCCGAGCAGGTGTCGAGGGGAAGATGAGATTTTATTTTCTTACTGAGTCTGGCAGTAAATGCACGCCAGTCAGTATGGATGGTAGGGGGAAGATTGAAATGGTAGGGGAAAGCTCCAGTGAACAACGAAAAGAGAATAGGAAGGTGATCGGAAGATCCCTCGAAGACGGGGTGGGGGTGAGTGATGGTGATGTTATCTGAGTGGAGGGCTAAATCAAGAATGTCGTGGGGGAGTTGATTTATGAGGTGGGTGGGGCCGGAAGGGGGGGGCAGAGAAAGCGTGGGGTTTTCATCGAGATATTCTCGGAGGATTTGGCCGGCACTGTTCCTCGCGCGGCAGCCCCACGACTGGTGTTTTGCGTTCAGGTCGCCGGCAATGATATGACGCTCACCGAGGCCACGGAGTGACGTGATGTCGTCGACAGCGAGTGGGTTGCTGTTGGCGGGGCGGCGATAGGCGGAGATTATAGTGAGCGGGCCTTCCGTGGTCCCGAGTTCGATCGCAGTTGCCTCGATCGACTGGAGCGTTGGCGAAGGCAGCGGGGTGTGGGGGAAGGTCTTGCGTATGGCAATCGCTGTGCCTCCTCGAGGCGCGTGAGCGGGGTTTTGTCCAGGGCGGTCCGTGCGGTAAAAGAAGAAGTTAGGAAGATAAAAGTGGTGGCTAGGGCGAAGCCAGGTTTCTTGAAGAAGAAGAACGTGAATAGAGTAGTCAGAAAGAAATTGAGAAAGATCGGCTTTATTTTTGGATAGGAGACCTTGACAGTTCCATGAGGCGATGTTAAGAAGGCGGGGGCTGGAAGAAGACATTTAAACAAAACTAGGCATGATATTAAGGATTTGAAGTCCTTTGGAAAGCGTCGGCGTCGGCGTCCAAAATGGCGGCTTCCGGTGCTGTGGCCACCTGGCCGGGCGGCGGCGTGGACGGGCGCGACAGCGGTTCAATGCCGGGGGCTTTACAAAGCCGTTTGCGCGGAAGAACGTTCGTAAACGGGTGTTGCGCGGCAATGTAACACCGGTTTCCCACACGGCGCGGAAGNTTGTTTCCCACTCGGCGTGGAAGAAAACGCGCGGGTTCCTTGACACCCGCAGTGTTTACCACAACAACGCGGCGAAACGCATTATTAAGCGTCGGGTACTTCGTTGCCCGAGTCTTCCTCCGTTTGTCCTCCAGCGCCGGGCGACGAGAGATGCTCGGCTTGCAGCAGGCGAGGCACCCACTGTGCAATAGCGGCCCGCGGACGAGACGCGGGGCCGAAGCGTACTGCACTCCAACGGCACGGCTCGGTGCAGGTCCCGGTGTCGATCAGCAATCGTCAGCACGGTTCAAATCGCAGTCTTCAAAATAATTGCTCTTTTAGGAGTGGAGGAGAGAACGATGTTCACTCCACCACGACCAGACTCGGAATGACACGTCCGTCCGCCGTCGTCTAGTTTCACAGTTTTTATTATTCGTCTCCACAATTACTGTGCTGTACGAATTGGTGTTCCATTTTTTTTTTGTTTGCCATGACTCTCTGAGAAACACGCGCCGTAAGGTGTCCGCCGCTTTACGGCGACTTCCTCGGGGCGCTGGTGGGATCAGTTCCCGCGTGCGCATGTTTGCGTGCGCCGGATGTGTGCTTTTGCCAATTTAATGTGAGTTTAGTTGCCGATTTGAAGATTAAGAAGGAAGAAAACGAAAAGAAGAGAAGAAGAAGAAAGAAAAAAAAAAA
>NNCF01129691.1:78733-164805 GCA_002313205.1 Laupala kohalensis
GGGGGAGGAGTCAAGTGGAATGATTGGAAAAAGGAAAATACAAAATACATCTTTTCGGAAACTACCAATTAAAATTAAGAGGGGGAAAAGAACCGAGATCTGGCAGCAGAAGCAAGGACTGTTAAGAGGGGGAACGTCACGTGACGCAAAATTATCTATAAAAAATTAGGACAGACACAAAAGAGGAGATGAGAAAAATTTAGGGAGTGTGTATTTCTGACGTGAGGAGATGAGAAAAATTTTGAGAGAGTGTATTTCTGACAGATGAGATGAGAAGATTTTTGGGAGAGTGTATTTGTGACAGGGAGTGAGACAGTGAAAAATTCGCATCAGTTTAGTTGTTGAGACCAGATGGTGATAAACTTGCAACAATTCATTTGTTGAGTTAGACAGTGACGAATTTGAGGGAGTTCATTGTTGTTCGATTGCAGTTTAAAGATTGGCGACCGTTATTTGCTGAGACACAGTGATAAAATTGCAACAATTTATTTATCGAGTCAGCCAGTGAAAAATTTACGAGATTTCCTTTTGTAGAGTGAGGCAACAGAAAACGGGTGATTGAAATAGCCAATAGGACTCGTACAGTGCAACAAGTTAGGACAAACGAGTGAGCGATTCGAACAATGCGAAGACATAACATTTTAGGAGTTAATGAGACAATAAAGGTCATTTCAGCCAATTAGCAAGCCAGAGAAGGCATTGTCATAGCTTAGACAATCGAAGGGACGTGCCACTGTAATCCGTCAGGATATGCGCAGCGCACTCATACTGTGAGTAGTTAATATTTAATACTAAAGACGAATGCAAATTAAGGCGAAGTGAGTCGGGAAACTCCAAAATGTGGCGGACATAAAAGGTGACTGGAATGAAAAAGATCGCTTAGATAGAAAGAAAAAAAAGGAACGAACATTAGTGTGGCACGAAGAACGAGACTCTAAATCATGAACACAAAATTGAACAGATCTTCATCTCGTCCGACATCACCAGACATCTTGGGTAGTGTGTAAGAGTGTAGAAGGGAATTGTAATGTTATTTTAGGCCTTGTGAACTACAAATTGTGATATAAATGTCAGCAGACCGTGTGCTACAATTAAAGTGATTAATTTTGAGGAGGGGGTAAAGAACAGAGGAACCTCCAATTAAGAAGACGAGTGGTGAGTACCATGTAAAAGGACGTTACAAGCGCAGTAGGCGAAGTTATGTGTTGTGTTGTAATAATTTTCCAGTGTAGTGTATATTGTGTATTGAGCGTCAGTATGAATAATAAAATGTCTGTTTGTTGCTCGAACACCAGATTGTTGTGGTTTCATTGTGAGTGGCTCCCATAGGAGTGAGTATTCGGTTCCCTCCCCTTAGTAATTAGAATCTTTTTAATTTTGTGAAAAAAAATTTCTTTTTGTTTTGTTTATAACAATTAATTTTTTATTATTATTATTAGAAAAGTCACAATACATATTCATATTTTTTGTTTTTCGGAATGTATATTTTTTTCTTTTTGCGAGAATTTTCAATTTTTTCTCCTATTCCTCACTTACTGCTCTTGTCCTACGAAACAAGAATGAGAATAACACATGTGGTAAGAAAGAATGTGTATTTGCAGCTCGTGATGCTCGCTAAGCAGAAGAAAACTACCACTACTCTCTCCGTGACGTCATATTGGGTAGGACACATGCGTACGATGCCATAGGTCATCGAGTCAGTTCCTAATGAAAGAGCAAGGTGTTACACTTTAGTTGTATTATTTTTCAAAAAATGATTTTTTTTTCGAAAAGATCACAAAAATTTCTGTGGCCATTTTTAGAGGCTATAGACAAATTTTCAGGAATTTTTTCTCTCCTTTTATTCTTTACTTATTACACTTATCGCGCTAAACATGAATGAGAATGACAAAGTAGTACGTAAGAGTGTGTGTTGTAACTCGTGAGGTTTGCGTAGAAGAAAACTAACCCGACTCTCACGACGAGACGTGTTGCTCACTTTCGCGTACGATGTCACAGGTCATCGAGACGTTTCCTAGCGAAAGGGAGCATGGTGTTACACTTGAATAGTTGATTAAATTTAAAAATATGTTTTTCGAAAAAATCATAAATTTCTGTTACATTTTTAATGTTATTAAATGTTTTAGGCATAGAGACATTTTTGATAAAGTTGTGTACAGCGACTTGGTATGACATTAAAAATATTTGTAATAAAAAAAAGAAGAAATATGAAGATTTTTCTCGTATTTGACAAAAGAGTATACTTTGTGTCATTGCATGGAATTCTTGTTGTGCTCGTTTTGGATTAATACGTAGAATATTCTTATCTAGACTGCGCCGTTTTTTGAATTGTCTAATGGATTTCCAACGTGATTTAGTGAGGAGCAGTGGCGGCGATTGAGAATCAAGTGTGTGTGTGTGCCGGGGGGGGGATTTAATGTAATACTGTACAATATCGGAACAAAATTTAAGGAAAGCAACAATTGTTTTCAACATGAAAATTTGCTAAAATATTACACTTTTTGCATTACAATTTACCCTCACATTTCCTTCATAATTTTGTCGTAACATTCCCTACGATTTCAGGAATACGAGTTATATTACCCTTTCTCAGATATGTCCCGGCAATAACCCGAAGAGCAGTCTATAATTAATATAGAGAAATCCGTGTAATTGCTTTTCGCGAACAAAACCGGTGGGTTGAATACAGAACGTAAATTTTGCGTTAGCTATTCCTGATTTTAGGGCTTTTAAATCTCGAGTTATTTTGACATAAGCAAATACATAGACACGGCTTCGAAAATAGTGCGTGGCAAACCTTGATGAAGGTTTTGAAATGATTTCACAACTTTTCATTTTTTTCTGTACGTTATTTAAATACCGCTTGAATGCACGTATTACGATATACACCTCTATTTTCTTCTTCAACTTGACTTAGATAGAGTTAACAAATGAAAATATTTGCTGTTCATGATGAGTTTTAGCATAGTTTTTATTAGTAGTTTAGATTTTTTGACGCGGTTTTTTTCTCGTAATAATTAATGAACCAATTCTTCTTCTTTTTCAATCATTTCGCTCCTGTATGGAGTATAGAGCTTCAGTAAATTTCTTTCATCTGACACGATTCGCTGCCGTAGGTTTACTTCGCTCCACGACTCCGCGTAGCTTTTCTTTTGAACAGTTCTACGCCGTGATCCTCTTGGACGTCCCACTCTTCGCTGACCTTGCGGATTCCATTCCTGTGCCTGCTTCTCGATGTTGTCTGCTGGTTTTCGAAGAGTATGGCCAATCCACCTCCATTTACGTTTTTGGATTTGTTTTTCTATTGGTTCCTCGTCCGCGAGTTCCAGCAAGGCATCATTTCGTATTTTTAACGGCCAAAATATCCTGAATATTTTCTAAGACATCTATTTACGAATGTTTGAAGATTATGCCGTATAGACTTATCGGCCAGCTATGTCTCAGCCTGCTTTAACATTTGTCTTGATGATTAATTTGGTCCTCGTTTATATGAACTTAGTTCTCCATATACAATTGAACCGCATAAAAACGGTATTTGTTACAGGTATTGTGTTAGATAATTTCCCATTGTGTATTATTTGGCAACTATAATCCTTATATATATAAGGATATAATCCTTGAGGTACACCATACTTTCCTAGCACTTGCCAAATGGCTTTATATCGCAAGGAATCAGATACTTGTTCAATGTCAAATGGTAAATATTGCAGCATAACGAAAACTTAAAATAATGTGCCTGATTACAATCAAAATTACTTAATTTTTAATAACAATTTCTATGCCTCAACTAGCTCTTTCTCAGGGGTTCATTCGTGATTGGGTTCGTGGTTTTTAACTAAGGAAATTGACCATACTTGGGTTCCTTTACAGGAAAACGCTTGATCGACAAATTAACTCATTAATTTTAATTAACATCACTCAAACATACATTATGGAAACCCTCATGCAACCCCCAAAAACACACGTTATTACCGGGCATACAAAATACAAATATCACTGACTACTGCCCAGTTAGGCTTCTTAACAACAATAAGCATTTAAACAATTTAAATTTATAACCAAAATGGAACTTATATTTTCAATAAAACAAATACAAATGACACTGAATTTTTCAAACAAATTTTTGTTTCTTGAAACATCTACATTTACCATTTACATTGAAAACCAAAATAGACTGCATTCTTCTTTTATTACTAGCCCCTTTTTACGAATCATAAAGTTCAAAAGTTTTAGACCCTTATGAACAACCAATACCACACTGACCTTCTTCTCGCAACAGCGCATGAGTGCAAGAGCACTGACATCTCGGGAAGCCCCAGGCCTGGCTCCGGCGATTCCTGGCAGATGACGTCACATTCTCGGGAGAGAGCTCCGTTCTTCGAACTGGCGTGCCGGAAAACCACGTAATGAATGCCGTACTCGAACAAAAGGGAATTTCTCACCGAACTAAGCGTCCTGGATGACATCAGGTGAAGTACACACCATAAACATCGTTGCCCGACTCAAATAGTAGCTAATAACATCTCGGGAAAAGTTCACTAATAATTCTCCGGATGACTTAATGTTCCATCAGATTCTCAGAATCTGAAGTCGAAAACTGAGCGCCGACTAGACGTTAAAGTGTTCAACATCCTGACCACCGGAAAATCCTAAGTCTCAATTCGAAAATATCGAATGAGCGTCTGAACGTATCTCCTAGAACATTCTATGCGTCTCGAAAAATACCGAATGAGCTTCTGAGCAAAAACCATATGAGCTTGAAAAATGTCGAATAAGACTTTCGAAAAATCGTATATCTGAGCTTGAAAAATGTCGAACAAGACTTTCGAAAAATCGTATATGAGCAATGAGACAAATGAGCATCTCAGCTCGTCGAGAAAGACAGGTCAGATAGCTCGAAAAAAATCGTATCAGTTGTGAATTTCGCTTCTGCAAGCGTATAAATGGGCTTTTCTCCCACTATACACGTCTTTCTATTTCCTGAACCTCTCAAATTTGAATTGTTACATGACTAATGTTGCCAATACGATCAAAATTCCCTCTTCGGAGCGTCAGCCACGATTGGTTATGTTGAGTGCGTTGAACCAATCTCTGGATGGATGGTTTGTAACGTTCTTTCAACGCTGTCTTCGGATGGGTTTTAATTCCCACATCGCGTGTTGTTTACTTCATGCCTCCGCGGCCCTTTAACATTTTCCAGTCCCTCAACTGTCTGGGTCCTTCCTTACATACGCGCCGCCTGCAATTTCTTTACAGTCATAAACCCTCTTTCTTGTCGAACCCGAACATGTTGAAGCTTGTTTCTGCCGCGTCCTCTTAAATTTTCTGTTGCCGGTCTCCTTTTGTCCAGCAAAATGCGTAGTATTTCTCACGCAAACATTTCTCAACGGCTTTCATTTAAATTTATTTGTGGAGTGAGGAGGCACCACTCCCCACCCCCGACAACAGTCCTTTAGGCGCGGCGCCCTCGTCCCTCGAAATGTCGTTCGTGCTACGTACATATAATGCCAAAACAAGGCTGATTTCTATGATTAATAACTGGAATTAATCAAATCTTACAAATGCTTCCACCAGATTTGAGAAATTTCTTAAACGTTTTTGAACTAAAAAAACGTGCAAATAAATTTCTTAGCGAACACTAAATGATGAGTTTTAAATACTGACACCTTTGCTATCTTAATTTTTGCTCTGAATTCTCGTAGTCTCCCGCCTATCCTTTTCACCATTTGTTTTTAACCAAAATCATTTATTTATTTATTCTTACACTTTTAACGTTTAATTACCTATAGTTCCTCTTCTTCCTGAATTTCTGATACTCGATTCTTCCTCTTTCACCTCATATTTACCTAATTTCTCTTTTGTCCATTCACTTAATAAGTTGTACTTGTTACGTCCTTTGACATAAATCCTCACCATACCTCCCCTTCTGAATGATATCATATCAGTTACTTTAAGAACTCTCGTATTGATCAACTCCGTCTCCTTTTTCTCCTTTGAAGCTAAATAGTAGTGGAAGTTAACCCAGACGTTTTGCTTACTCATTATTCGTGGGGTGCTTCAGACTACAACAAAAATATAGTGGGCCACTGTCTGACGTTTCCTCTAGAATACGTGGGTGCCTGACTCTTAACGACGCATTAATTATTTTCGACGATTTCCTCTCCATTTCCCTTGGACGTTGATTTTTACTAATTAATTAAACACAAATTTCGACCATCACTCAGTTTCACTTCAATTATCTCAATCGCGCCACGATATGCAATTATTTTTCCCGTGAAGACGTTTCTTTTCTCCGAAATATACTTTAAGAGACTACGATCGTTAATATTCTTTTAATTCTCTTGAACGTTTCTTGAAATTAACTCATTTTTCAACCCTCCTAACCGATTTACAATATTAATCCCTCTTATCGTTTCAGAATATGGCTTTCTCCTTTTAACCTCATATCTTAGCCCGTTTTAATTCTTTAATTTAACAAAACCCTTTTTTCACACAATTTTTAAATACATGAATAAAGAAAATCATACCTCACTAAATTCATTTGCAGTGAGAATTTCAGGGCAAATGCCATCTTTACGTGATGCTTTACCATTTTTTGTTTGTTTGAGGGCTGTTATAATTTCAGGAAGGGTTGGCGCTGCCTCACTTCAATCTGCTGATACATCCCTTCATCATTTTCAAATAACTGTTCCACATCATCTTGCGTTTCTCGGTTCAGTGTTCCTGGATAGAACTCTTCCCATCTTTGCATCTGCTCACCTTCAGTTGTTAAAAACGTTTCTTCTTTACTGGGGACTTGACTAGTTTTCTAATTCCTCTTACGTGATAATATCCGCATTTCCGTTCGTGTGGCTACTTTTTGCATTCTGCATTCCTGACCCAGCCAGACCCTTTCTTATTTCCACAATTTTAAAATATAGATCTTGAAGTGAGAGCATTTGAAATGTATATTACTCTTACAATCATGGCAAAAAAAAACTTTTCCTACTTTTAAATCGTATACCACGCACCGTACCATTTTAGACAATTTCAATTAACAGAAACAAAGAAAAAAAAAACTCAAGTAACTATACACCGTCCAATAACACAATAACCAAAACAGTCACTTGATTTTTCTCAAGAGTTGTATAATTTCAAAAATTATCTTTACTAAAGATACACAACAGCATTTCATTTTAAACAGTTTTTACTCTTCAATGAGTAATCATCAAAACATGTCATTCATCCATGAACAGAAATATATCCTTCCAAAAACTGTATTAATTCAACTGGCAATATTTACACATAGACATTCCTTAGCAAACATAGACACACAGATCAGTTATATTCACATTGACAAAAAATTAGTTTGTTAGATCACTGGTTATTTTTGTTTACTAACCATAATTATCAAAACGCAATACGACTTCAAAACCGATATGCGGAAGATGTATATATTCGATAATGCGTAGTATGATCAAGTAGGTTATGATTCACCAAAGCGTAATGATGCTCGCTCACCACTTGAAGGCACCACTGTCGTGGAGGTGCGATTTTTGGATCCTCTACGGTACAATTATGGACTTTATTTTTCATTAATACTAAATTTCATTTACATTACTTTTTATTTTCATTAAGTTTGATGAATTGAGTATTACGAAATTTTTGTATAGTACGTTCAACGTTTTTTCGTTTTTCAACTTGTGGAAGTAGCGTGATGTAAAGACAACACCTAAATATTGATAATTATACTTATGAAATTAAGTAAAAACATATCGTAATAAACAAAAATATTTCTTTACGTTAACATCAAAATATTGCTTGTACGACGTATATAAGTGATTCTGATTAAAAACTCGTTATGTTTCGTAAGAATTGCAGAAAATAATTTCAAAATAGTATATGGAACTTTCTCACGTTACCACGAGAGATATTAAGGACGAAAGATGTGTAAGGTAAAATAGTATTTTTAAACGCTATGGCAATTACCATATGTGTTTTTGTTTTGTGTTATACGCGCGTATATTTAGTAAATGTGCTCAATGGTGAATTGATGGACATTACTAACACTAAAGCCTAGGCCACACACATGGCGATCATTGCCAAGTACTTTCCAAAGTTTATCATTGGCGAAGGCTGTGGCCGATTCCGCATTGACAAGGATAGTGAAATATTCGATGCTGGAAGGTATTGGAATGCTGGTCGATGCGAACGACAAGGACCTTCCAGTCCCGAGTTTAAGACAAAGGAGCCGCTCTCCTTGTCGATCCGGCTACACCTTCGTCGAAAAACGCCAAAAGTGCGTGTAAATTATATCGTAATTCAATCAAGTGTATGTAAGCAAATATGTGGTGATATAATACGAGCAATAAATATACAATTATAACAGTTATATGAGTTTCAAATAATATTTATTGAAGTTTCTATTACAATTATAAACTATTATTTTGTAACTCAGCATGCCGCGTATTTGAGCTATTAATGTCGCTATGAAATTTTGTTGTTACATTAGGTGGCATAAAATATATAGGGCAGATATATTATTAATACCTATTTTAATTACAATAACGCTCCGAAAATTGTTCGGGTATTGCTGAACAAGAATTATAGGTTAAATACGAATTCCACGAACTTCGATTTAATAATTGCAACAAAAAGGTAACAGTAACGGCTTCTTTTTTAAACAATATGAATCCCAATATGAACAAATTTAACGGAGAAGATACGAGTAACTTAAAAGTTTTCGTTTGAAATATCTTGAAAGTTGTGTTCGCAAATATTTGCCGATGACTCTGGCACAGCTTGCCATGTGTGTGGCTTGGGCTTTATACTAAGTACCTCTATGAATAAAAACATTTTAATAAACATGCGCCAACTTCATCTATTGCCTTGTGGAGGAAACACAAGACAGTGTCCTTGGTGCCACCTGTTGAGAGAAAATGGAGACATCAGTTTTTAAATCTTGAACAAAATTAGGGAAAAGTCGCGATTCAGCGGAAGAAAATGTCGAATGAAAATAGAAAAGCAATGAAAAATAAAGAGCAACGAATATCATCACGTGTCGATTTAGTATTTCCTAAGAATTTGAATGCAAATGGTAGCGTATGTGTCGGAAAAACAATTTTAAGCTTCAGAATCGAGTTACTTACTTCATATATACCCGGCCTTCGCGTCGCTATTGAGTGATAAATTAGCTGCGAGACTCGACCGGTTCTCTTGATATTATCAGTACAATCCTTCCCTTGCACATCTGAAGCAACTGCGGATCATGTTTTTAAGAATCAGAGTGTGTCTAATATTTTAATCCCCCCATAAGGTATGCATTATTAATATGGGGGAGAAATGGCGGTTTTCGCCCTTATAGCAAAACCGTCTTTAGTGCTTTCAGAACCATCGTTTTCTTGTAAAATATGTTCCCTTGCAAGTGCAATAGCAGAAACGTGACTCAAGGCTAGGATTCAAGACGTTCGGTCGAATGTGCTTGGCGTTGTAAACACTATTAAGTGTTCTCGTTGTTGTATGATTCTATTATTCTAGTTGGAACAAGAGAGATAATGCATTTACGCGGCTGTCGTTTATAGGACGCATTTCCAACCTAGTACTTAATGAGTCCGTTTACCCCATTGGAGCAATGCTCCTACTTACATACCTATTTTGTTAATGACTTCATTTGGGTCAAACCATTTGTATAGTATGACAAGTTGTGACGATAATCCACAGATTGAAAATATACCTGTTGATGTGAATCACCGGATACCATTTTGATGTATTGCATCTAGGTGCGCATCGGTAAAGTGTAATTTATTTGAAAATTGTAAAATGTAATTTATTTGTACAATAATTGTTTAATGAATTAAAGGAGTATCACTATTCTTGACAGCAAACCTCTAACCCTGGCGGTTTTGTATGCGAAAAGTGATGTACATGGATTTCTCTACATTAATTATAGGCTTCTGAGTTACTGCAGGGAGATATCAAAGAAAGGGCAATAATACTCGTATTCCTGAAATTGTAGGGAATGTTACGACAAAATTATGAAGCAAACGAGAGGGCCACCGCGTGGAGCGGCGGAGAACCGGAGGGGCACGGAGGAGCGGTCCCTCGTCTTTGAGCCAAGGGACGTAGAATACAGAGCGAGGGCGCCAGGGCACGGCGGCAGTCGGGACCCACCACAGCGTTCGGGAAACTGAGGGAGATGCTTGGCAGGGGCGAACCGGTGCATATCATGAATACTCCCATCGTTACCACAGCGGTGATAGAAAGTGAGTTATTAGAAGGGGATGAGGAGAGAGGAGTCAATAGGGATGGAATCTCATTAAGGGAATTTGTTTGGGGTAGGAACGAAAAATATTGATTGACACGAGCGCGGAAATCAGCGGAATTAACGCTGAAGTTTTTCAAAGATTGTTAGACTTAATCCCGCGTATCCCTGTGTTACCTGTTAATAGGATCAATAACGTAACGGCTACGAAAGGTAAATCTGCTAATGTAAATAAGCAGGTATTTTTAGAAGTAAAAATAGGTGATAAGATGTATGAATTAGTCTGTTTAGTTGTAAATAACCTAGTGTATCTAATCATTTGCGGTTGTGATTTCATTAGGGAAAATAAAATGACAATTAATTTAAGTGATAGCGTAGTTATTTTTGAGGATAATATGGTGAATTTGGAGGGATCGGTGGGAGACAACGATGAGATTATTAATCACCGTTTAATTTATTATTTGGATGTAGACGTGAACCCAGCAAGTAAAGTGTTCGAATGTCTGGAATTAAATGAGGAACAAAGGAATGTATTAAAGAGAGTTTTAGAAGAGCACCAGCAGGTATTTCGACCGAACTCCGAACCTATCAAAGATTTGGAGTTTGAATTCCAGGTCATGGATGAAACTCCATTCAAAAAGAGGGCGTATCAGGTGCAAGAGAACCTAAATCAATTAGTAAAGGATGGAGTAATCAGAAAGCAGAGTTCTCCATTTTTAAATCCCATTGTAGTGGTTATCAAGAAAAACAAAGAGGTTAGGATTTGTTTAGACGTCAGAGAAATTAATGCGCGGTCAATCCCAAATCGAGAAGCACTGATTAAGATCGGATGAGCGCTCATCCGATTTACAGGAACTAAATTTTTTTCCATTGTTGACTTGAGGTCCTCGTATCACCAGATGAAGATCAAAAGTGAACATTAAAAGTACACAGCTTTTTCTTTTGAAGGGATAGCGTACGTTTTCCAAAGGTGTCCGTTCGGGTTAAAATCAAGAGCCGGTTTAATCAAGTGTTTAGATCGAATTTTAGGAAACAGGTTTGAAAATTACGTCACAAAATATGTGGACGACTTTCTAATCCACACCGAGGACTTTGAGACTCACATAAGCATTTTAAATCAGTTATTCCAAATTTTCAGAGAGAACAGCGTAATTTTAAATTTAGAAAAATCGACCTTTTGCACAAAAGTTACATTTTTAGGATTCACCATTAGTACTTCCGGGATCCAGATTTCACAGGAAACCATCAAAGAGGTAGATAAAAAACAGGCGCCCAAGAACATAAGACAACTCTGAAGTTTCATAGGAGTTGTATCATATAGTAGATTTTATCAGGGCTTTGCTATTGCTATGAGACCGATGTTTTTCTTATTAAGAAAAAAACAGAAATGGAGATGGGGTGCAAAGGAAGAAACGGCATTCAGTAACGTCAAAGCGGCTTTTGCGAAGTCAATAGCGCTCTCACATCCAGATTTCAACAAATTGTTTATTTTACAACCGGACGCTAGTGTAGGCGCTACGTTATCACAAATTAATGAGGAAAATGGGATGGAGAAAATTATTACTGTTGCAAGTAGGACTTTTAATACCAGTGAGGGCAAGATGAGTGTGACGTTGAGAGAGACAAGGGGGATAGTGTTCGGTCTCCAGAAATATAGGGATTATCTGCTGGGCCGGCATTTCAGAATTCTCACTGACCATGAGGCGTTAATTTTCCTGAAACAGGACATATTTATTAATGATAAAGTACTCCGTTATGTGTTGTAGATTCAACAGTTTAGCTTCAACATAGAACATGTGTCAGGAACTTTAAACGTAATTCCCGATTACTTAAGTAGAAAGAGTGACGTTAGGGAAAGGACAGAGAAAAAAATGAGTTCTTAGTATCAAGTGCGGTGACGGGCGGAAGCAGTGATGACCCACTGGTGAAAGTGAAAGTAGGTAGCGAGGCCAAGACAGGGGCGACGCGGGCATTGTGCGCGTACGTGGACGAGGCCGGCGTGGGCCGGGGCAGCACGCATAGCGGCTCTTCGCCACGAGTCATTCGGCTCTCGGTCCTGAACATTCATGTAGAGGAAATTCCACTAATGAGTGACGACACGATTAAACAGCGGCAGGGACGTGATGAAGAAATCAATATAATGATTTTATTTAAGAACGGACTAATTGACGATCAGAACGACTGGTACAATCGGTGCTTAAAGACACACGAAAAATACGTGCTTAAGAACGGTATCATGTACACTCGCGCGACGGGGAACCGAGGAGAAAAATTATGGATCCCTAGGGACTTAAGGAAATAATTGATAGAAATCTCTTAGATTGCGGTGAACCTCACCGCCAGATAACAGATTAATCATGTTACGTCGAATGAAAATGGGAGACGGGACCGGGATTCGAACCCGGGACCTTGAGCTCAACGCGCTCATGCGCCTACCGACTGCGCCAGAGACTAGAATCTTCATCTAAGAGATTTCTATGTTTGTGAACCAGAAATGGAACAATACTACCCAAATAAAGTACTTCCTAAGGGAGTCGCCTCAGATGAGTTTAGTCTCTACGAGACCACCTCAGAGGTCTTTGGGTTTCACAAGTTGAATGATAATGATAGACAGGCCTGAGAGGCGAACGGGATGGCGCAGTCGGTAGGTGCATGAGCGCGCTGAACTCAAGGTCCCGGGTTCGAACCCAGGTCCCGTCTCCCATTTTCATTCGACGTAACATGATTAATCTGAAATTATTGATCAAACATGTATATGGGAAATTTGGCGCTGCCAAGGTTTGCAAAATCATTCAGGAAATTAGATATTGAAAAAATTTAAATAAGGAAGTAAGACAAACCATCGGTTGCTGTGATCTTTGTCAAAGGGCTAAGTACCCGAACCGTTCTTTTCAAGGTAATATGCAAAACAATACCAAGAAACAAAAATGTGATGTTAAGTGTAGATTTGTATGGACCGTTGCCACGAACAATGAGAGGGAACAAATTCATTTTCGTAATAGTAGACATTTTTTCCAAATTTGTTAAGATTTACCCCATAATTAAACCACCATCAATAGAATGCGTAAAAGATTATGTCCAAATTTGTGGAGCGGCAGAATTCGTTCTCAGTGATGGTAGCCAGTTTAGCGAAGGATGGGTTGAGGGTATTGCAGAAATGGGGATGAGAACGATATTTTCCAGTATTAGGTCACCACAATCGAATCCCACAGAAAGAATTATGAGGGAACTATCCAGGTTAATTAGAACCTATTGCCATGAAAATCACCACTTGGATTGACCTCATGAGAGCACGGGTAAGTCCACTTACGAGATTCAATGGGGGTGTAAGCCACACAAGGATTTTCCGGAGCTTACTTCCGTTCTAAACCCGGAACAGGAAGGGAAAGTAAGACCTGAACGGTTGCAAGTCGTGAGACGAAACTAAGAGATGGCGGGAAGGAGAAGACGGATGTACGACAAGTCCAAGTGTTGTCGTTTCCAGGAGGAACAAGAAGTCATATTAAGAGTCCCAAAACCATCAAATCTGAAAGGAAAATTATATTCAAAATTTTTTCGTTATATGAAGGGCCATTTAACATTATTAGAATCCCCAATGTGAATGTAGCAGGGCTACGGGGAGACGATGGAACGATGGAACGATAAAAGGGCAGTACAACTTCCGAAGCTTAAAACCATTTAAAAAGGAAGAAGATTAAATAATTAAGAGAAATATTAGTTCATAATACAAATTTCACTATTCAATTTATACAAATTTATTTTATACTGATATAGTAGAGTGGGAAACGAGAGTTCGTAGGCGGTAGGGACACGAAACGGAGTAGTTTCGTAAATTCAAACGAATAGGGTAGGGTAGTGCCGCGGCTGAGGCAGTCAGCGTGGCTCAGTGGGTAGAGCACTGAGCTGCTAACTGGATGGCTGGGGTTCAAACCCCGGTGAGGTGGTTATTTTCATTACACCTCAACATCCAGACTGGCTCCCAGGCCAACTCAGCCTGCTATCAAATGAGTACCAGGATCTATCCTGGGACCCAAAAGCCGGCCGGAGCGAGATGCTGACCACATCTCCTCCCACTAATGCCGGGATCAAGAAATCGCGGAGCTCTACCCTCCGCGACGGTCAAGGCTCTCAAAGGGCTGTAGTGCCAAATAAATAATAAATAATAATAATAGTGTCGCGGCTGACAGCTAGAGAATGGAGCGCGAGCGGCGCGAGGCAGGCGAACGCCAAACGGCCAAGAGACCCAAGGAGGGGGAAGGGGTGGTAGGAGCGCGACTCAGCGCAAGGAGTTCCGGGAAGCGACTCACTGCTCGCATCTACCTAAGCTGGATGCAACCAGCTATGTGAAATTTACCTTGTTTACAAACACGGATTGAACGGATGAACTGCCTCGTGTCAAACTGAGTGGACACCTTGGGCTGTAGTTTGGTTCGATGACCTTTGGGCTTCCGGAGGCTACTACCTGCTGTGCCTTCCCGCTGAATGGAACCAGCCGCCTCTCGTACCCCATTCATGATGCCTCCAGTCTCTCTCACGTCCCTTGGCCTAATTAGTTCTTGACCTTGACTTACGAGTCTCATACTTCCTAATCGAAAGGAACTCGTTGCGAAAAATCTTTTCAAGATGTGATTAATTGTTCACTATCAGAACTAGCTAGTCATCTGACACGATGCTACGCCACTCTTTAGTTTATATGTATTATATATATATATAAATTTTTGTTTATATATGCCTTGTTCTTTGTACGACACTGGATATGTGCGTCTCTCTCTCTCTCGCACGTATCCAATGTCGTACTAAGAACAAGGCCATTGACCTCCAACAATTATTTTCCAATCGTCACAATCTTAACTATAAAACTTGTATATGGGTATAATTTTCATTTATAGGCGTAATTAACTGTAGGAGTTGCAGATGATTCGTGAGACGTGGTTTATACATTGAGAAATGTTCCAGGATGATCAAGAATGGATTTATATGCGTATCATGTAACCATTCTTCTTTGGATATTGTGTTTTTTATGCCGTTCAAAGGTATGTTCTTTGGAATTTTACTTTCATTGTTCTGTCGTATGATGTTTCATGTTTTTTTAAAGACTGGATTTGTTTTGAAGAACTGGAAATGTATCTTTTTTAAAGACTGGATACAAGGTACCGCCCTTAATAGTTTATGTTATCTTTGGTTTCATTTTTGCCAGTAATTGTTGATCCCAGATAAGTGAAAATTTTAACCTACCGTTTATAATTGATGTTTATTTCTATTTGTTGCCTCTGTGTTAACCTTATATCTGTTTCATACTAGGTCAGTTTTCATACCAATATTTGTGTAAATTTCCTTGATTGAATCTCCCCAATAGCACTACATCGGCGTATGCAAGGTAATGCGATGTCCTATTAAATATTGTTCCCCTGGATTTACTTCTACATTTCGCACAACGTTTTCAAGGCATGTGTTAAAATGTAGAGTTGACTATGCGTCTCCATGCTTCAAACTTTTATTGGTTTCAAATCTTTCAGAGATTCTCTTTTGAACAATTAAATGAACCAGCTTCTCTGGGAAGTAGAATAATGATTAATTACTTGAGTTGTCTTCCGCTGATGTTGTCATATACCTGAGTAAAGTCTACATACAACTGATTGTTATATTGTCTTCCCATGACTTTTCCTGTACTTGACGAATTTGAAATGTTTGGTCTGTTACAGGTTTTCGTCCCTTCCTAAAACCTCATTGATAATCTCCTATATTGCTCCCTGCGTATTGTTCCAATCTAACAGCCAAAATATTACTAATATATTGTAAGTAACATTTAGGAGAGAAATTCCCCAAACTGCTTATCTCGAACTGGTGGCTGGAACATGTTAGCTTATCGTTTTTTTATGTATTGGCATAAAAGGGCATTATTCCAATTCTCTCGCAGGTATACTCTATTACAAACTATTACTATCAATTCTTGAAGCCCCAGGGACTAACATCCAGTAATTACGTGTTTGGCAAACACGAGGCCCCGAGCTGAGTCTGGCATTACTTCCACTTACTTGTGATAGGCTCCTTCCTTTCTCTTTTCTGACCTTTCTTGGTCACCTCTTCTTCTTTTCGATCCCGACGCTATCAAGGCTAGGGTATCTTTCATTTTCCTCATTCCTCTCATTTTTTGTCCTACCCCTCATTTTTTGTCCCCCCTTATTCTTTGTCCCCCCTTATGTTATGTGTCACCCTCAATTTTTTGCCCCCCCTCCATTTTTGTTTATATGTATGTTGTGAGATATGTTTTGGTGTGTTGTAGAGGGTTTTTAATGGGTAGGGTTGAATCATTCGACGAGTCCCACACGCAGGGAGAGTCATGTTGGCTCTCCCTAGTGCGTAACTGCATTTTCCCTACCTCTACAAGTTTTTCGGACTCCAATGACCTTTGATGTCGACATGAGCCGTAAAGCCCCACAAAAAAATCTTGAAAAGTTTTCTGTACATTAGAGCCACCATATTTCATCAATTCAGCTGTTATGTTACCTCCTGGGACTCTGTTGTTTCTTTGCTTCGTCATGGCTTCAGCTATTTCTTGCTTGGATGAAGGGACTCTATATGGTGGGGGACCAAAAGGTATCATTATTCCTGCACAGAACTTAGTGAATCAAAAAAATGAAACAAAGTGTAAAAATGTAAGAGATAGAATGACATTGTTCGGTATTGCAGATATAATAATCATGAAATGGACTTCTATAACACAAGTGTTCTAGGAAAAGGGAAAAATTATTTTAAAATTCTAATATTATAAACGTGTCATATTAAAATGAATGTAAATGTGAATACACAATTAGTGAACAATAATTTTTACGAAATACTATGATAGTGTTTTCTACTTGTTTAAATCGTAAATTAAATTCTAAAATTTAAATGTGTTACTTTGGTAATGCGTGTGTTTTAGAAATGCACCTTACCCATACAGTATAATTTTAGACAGTATTCAACCATACACTGACTGAGAAGGTTGTCTGCGATGAATCTTCCGAATTTTTAATTATCTATTTTATGTGAGAATGACTGTAATAACTTTCAACTTTAATAACATATTTATAATTATTTATCTGAACCTCAGTTGTGTTTTGCAAATAAATTTTTAATGCAATTATCGACTTGATTTGTAATGTAAGCTTCTGGTGGGACAGGCATCTATCCACGCCTACACCATATTGGCGCTCATCGTGGATGGTCTCACGGTTTAATTGTAACACGGCCTCCTAAAACATAAAAAGCGAGCACCATGTCTGCTGGAAACCAGCGACTTAGGTACTCATATCTGGGTTAATAATATATAGGGGGTATAACGGAGAGAGGTGTGAAAATTTGAAAGAGAATTTGAAGAAGAAATTTGAAAGAGAGTCACAGGAGAATTTGAAGAAGAAAAGAATTAATGATTATTCAAAGAAGAGAAATTTTGGGAGATTAAAATTTATGAACAGGTAGTTTGAGGATATCTGAAGGGAATTTTCGGCGTGAGGCCGGATTGACTCTTCGTGCCAAATGACGGGAGTATTTTCTGAAAGTGTTGTGAGGGGAGGAGTCGTGGAATGCTTTCCGAATATGTTTCCGGGCGTGATAGAAAATAAATTTAGTTATGGGTTCTAATTTAGAGAGAGAACGGAGATAAGAGTTGGGTGTGCGTAAAGGCGGTCGTTCAGCCATCCGCAGGAACCGGTTCTCGCTGATGTGAAGGCGGAGATGGTAAGGTCTGGAAGCAGTTGCCCATGTTTCACAGGCATAAAGCGCAAGGCTGCGAATACACGCTTTGTAGATAAGGAGTTTCACCTTGAGCCGGATCCTGCGATTTTTAAAGATCGGAGATAGATGGGCAAGCGTGCTATTCATTTTGGAGTGAATAGATTTGGCATGTTCTTTCCAGCTGAGTTTCCTGTCCATCGTGACCCCAAGGTACTAGACACTTGTGGGCCAGGGCACAGTGGTGTCTTTGATCTTGAGCGACGGCAGGTTCTGGAAGGCTTTGCCCGTCAGATGTTTGCCAGTAAAGATTATTACTTGGCACTTGGAGGGGTTCAAGGTGAGTCCATTAGAGGAACTGACTGGGCCCCTTGGAGTGCCAAATTCCAAGACCGTGGCTTCAAGAGATGTAAGAGGAGTTGGAAGACGAGTATTAGGAATAGATTTACGAATAGCGATGGCTGTACCGCCGTGGGGGTTGAGATTTGGTATAGCGTAGGATCAATCATCACGATAAATGTGATAGCCCGGAAGATAAAATTTAAGTGAGGGAGTAAGCCATGTCTCCTGAAGGAGAAGGACATTGATAGAGAAGTCAGAGAAAAATTGCCGGATTTCAGCGGTCTTAAAGATGGAGATGCCGTGGCAGTTTCACGACGCAAAATAAGTAATAGCTTGGGAAGCCATTTAGAAGAGAGCAAAAAGAACCTGTAAGGCAGTGAGTGCCTTGGGGAGGAACGGGCCAGGGGCGGGTAGTATAGGAAGTACTTGTTTAACTGCGTCAATAATAGCACGCAGATCAAACTGTTGCAAGAGTGAGTACAGTTCAGATAGAGTCTGAATGTCCTTTGGGGTGATCCCGCCGAACAAGGAGGAAGCCGATGCAGTAGAAGACGTATGAGGAGGAGACGGAAGAAAAGGAGAGCCCTGGATAATGTCAGCAAAGACACCGACATTGACCTTGGAGAAGATGCTGTAGTCACAGTGGGGCGTGCTGTGGCATTGGCCCTACGTGTTGCCTGCGCGGACTCACGCTGTTCTCGAGCTCGA
This sequence comes from Laupala kohalensis, assembly GCA_002313205.1. Classification (NCBI taxonomy): domain Eukaryota; kingdom Metazoa; phylum Arthropoda; class Insecta; order Orthoptera; family Trigonidiidae; genus Laupala; species Laupala kohalensis. The sequence goes on from NNCF01129691.1 coordinate 97,737, forward strand.
GTAAGCTGCTCCGCTCGGCTTTGCTTCAGCGCAAGAAAGGCCGGGCAGCCAGACCATGAGGTGCACAGGTCACCTGCGTAGTTATTACATGTCAGCTTGGTTGGACGAGGAGTGCAGTTTGCCAAGCTATGGGGACCCGCACACAGTGGGCACACCACATCCCGCCCGCAATGGTTGCGTGTGTGGCCCCACGCCTGGCATCGGGAGCAATGGGCAATCCATTCGCGCCGGTGACACTCTTCCACCGAGACGCGAACATTACCCAGATAGCGGATATTGCTCTTAAATATCTGGACCGCTGCGTGTTCAATCTCCACCACGTAGAGACCGAGATGAACACGTTCGTTTTGCCCCCCATTCTTCTTTTGAAGCTCAGTGAGGTGAAATACCTTCACCCCCTGGCTTTCAATGTCACCGCGAAGTGACTCGAGGTCTTCATTTTGTTGAAGACCTCGAATCACCAAGCGGTGGCGCCTTTCCTCGGTGAACTGATGAAAAAATAATGAAGTGTTGGGGTCCTCACATCGGAGAACCCGCAATTTGCCGACAACCGGTCTGTGGTCAGCATAGTCGGACACGTGCACTATAAAGTGCTGTTGTGTGCTGATGTGGGCTGCCCCTTATGTAGTGCTAAGCACAGAGCGTTTATAAGGGGTGCGTTCTGAACTTGTTCCGAGGAACGTTTATAACTTTCATGGAACTTGCATAATTTTCAAAGAACATGTATAACTTTTAAGGAACTTATGCATAGACAAGTTGTTTACAAAGTTATTTTTGTACACGTTGTCTAGAATTTAAAGAGATGAATTCCTACTAATGGTTGGTTGGTAACATACTCCCCGTGGGAAGAAGTTAGTTGGAATTGTGTTGTATATCATTAACAAATACTTTTTCATTCTTCAGAAGGGGAGTGAATTTGACGTCTGGTCGTTTAATGTATCCTTTAAGAGTTTTTAATATAACTACTCGAGTCTTGCCATCAGGCCCGGGGAACAGTTCTGTAATACGACCCAAGGGCCACTGAAAAGTGGGATGGGGTTTATTCTGTATCAAGACTAAGTCACCTATGTTAATATCAGAAGACTCGTAATACCACTTTTCCTTAATAGAAAGATATTCCTTCGTCCAGTTTCTGAAATTCTGCCCTCATACTCTCTATTTTTTCATAGTAATTATTGAGTTAAGTTCCTTGTGGAAATTTGTTTAAAAAGGGAGAGAAATAATAGGTGATCCGATAAGGAAGTAACCGGGTGTTAAAGGACGCGTTATCTAAATATATAATGGCTGGAACTCCGCGCCTCGCTACAAATCTTTTGAGAGCGAATATAAAATTGTTTAAACTTTGGTTAGATACCACTTCCAAGTGGAGGAGTCGAGTTACCATGCAAATAAATACTAAGACGTATGCTTTGTCTACTTCAGTTTTTGAAATAAGATGTTTGTTGCGCCTGATTTTTATAGGACCGAAATAATCAGTGCCTGTGTGTGTAAAATGTCTACTGGGAATTTATCTTGCGGAAGTGAAGCCATTTGTTGCTTATAAGGATTCTTTCTGTTTCTTAAACAGTTAATGCAGTTTCTTATCGTGGTTGTAATAGTACGTAAACCTTTTATGGGCCAGTATTTCATTCTTATGTAATATAGTAGAGATTGATTAGCCAAATGTAAATACTTTTCGTGGTAATATTTGATTAGTATATTGGTCATTATGTTACATCCCTCCCTGGGCTCTTAAGTTATCCACCTGGAATCTTGCTTCGGGGCTACATTACCTTGCTTCGGGGCTATTAATGATATCAACTATTATCTGACTGAATTTAACCTTCCGTTAAGGACTCAATTTAGTAGATTCTACTTGCTTGGCTTATGCTGTAACTACATAATTACGATAGGGGAATCGACTGGCGTTTGTGAAACTTGAGCCAGGATCATTTTATTCAAACTAGGAAATTAAATTAACATAAGTACTATTTATTAACAAACTACTACTCATTGGTGCAGCTGTATCAATCCTCAGTAATACAATAATCTAGAGTACCTAAAGGGTACTCGACAATACACCAAGTCAGGCATAATGAAATTAAGAGTACAGTAATAGTTGTTTACGGAGCACAAGTAAATAAAATGCATTTACAATACATTGAAAGGAAATACAATACATTACGCCACTCGTGTCATAGTGCTTGTCCCACATAATAAAAGTTACAAATATGAATGTTCCGAAAATGAATTTTACGGAGCATGGGTTGCCACCCATGCGCCGGAGTGCAAGCTTCCCCTTGCACTGTCTGTGCGTTCGCTCGGCCACATTCCCGCAAGATCTCAAGATGGACGCTCTAAGAGGGGGGAGCCAAACGGCTGACAATGCCGGTCCCACGCCTCTGCAATGCTGACAGTCATTTTCAACGGAAGTGAATTACCCGCTCTCTGCATCCACGCGGGACCAGAGTCCACCATGAGCGTACCGAGACAATCAATCATGACTGCGTAAAATGGGTACCGTAACAATTAAATGTTCTGGTTTCAAAATAATTGGGTGTGATTGTTCCCACGGTATATTCGCTTCCTCGATCCTACTTTTTACACATATTAATCCATCTGTGTTAATGAATGGATTCAATTTATGAAGTTTACTGCTTTTTTTAACTTTCTCCTTTACTTAACATACTTTCTTCTTCCCCGAACGAATCCGACTGCTTTTGTCGCAGAAGGACATTTTTTTCTCGTAAAAGTTCTTGAGAAGTGACGTGATATGTGGGAATCTTTTTGTATTTGTTTGCCGGCTTGGATGATGGCTTGAAGATTAAAATTTTGGAAAGCCTGAAGAAGGTTAGTGAGTTCAGAGAAATCACTGAAAGAAGAAGCAATGGGTGTAGCAGAGGGTGGGGGGCACGGGCGCCCTGGACGGCTGATGCGTAACTTGACGCGTGGTGTCTAGGGGCGGCAGATGCAATTGAAGCGGGGGGCGCTGCGTTGCGCCGGCGGGTGGTAAGAGCGGCTTCACGCTGTTCCTAAGCCCAACGGATGGCGTCATGGCGGCGTTGTTTTAGTTCGATAAGCGCCGGGCAGCCGGACCATGACGCGACGTGTGAACCTGCGCTTTTGGCGCAGACCGGAGTGTCTGGCTTAGGACAGTCCGCCGAAGTGTGATTGTTTGCGCATAGAGGGCAAACCTGAGAACGCCCGCAGTTGTTTCTGGTGTGCCCCCAGGCTTGACAGCGAGCGGACCGAGCAATCCAGTCGCTTGCGTTGCACTCGATGTAAACACGAAGGCGGGGCAGGTAGCGCACTGACAACGTAAAATCGCCTATACAGGCTTTTTCGATTTCTACGACGTAGAGCCCTAGATGAACCCACATTGAGTTAACTTTCTTCTCGATTTCAGATAGATGAAAAATTTTGAAACCAAGACTTTCTAATTCGCTTTGCAGTTCAGAGAGATTTTCATTGGAAGATAGCCCTCTGATTACAAGACGGTGTCGCCGTTCTGGGGTCACGCGATGAAAAAAGGAGGTGGTGTTTGGATCCACTTCGTTTAATGTTTGTGGACGGTTGACCACTTTCGCATGATCCTCGAACTCGGGAACACGCACCATGGGATGAGTGTGCGTGTTCCGCCCGGTCAAAGTGCTGGTAGAAACCATTTGGAGTTCGCGGAGGAGTTCCTTGGAGCCCAAAACATTTTCCACGTAAGTATCCCCCTGTTTCTATAGTTGGCGCGGGGTATACTTGAATTAAGATTATTTTGATTACCGGAAGAAAGAGGTGGATTAAGATTTGGCGCTTAGCTGGACAAAATAGATGGGGCGTCGCGGCCCGTTAGTCTAGATTGGGAAACTGACTGCAGAACACGCAGCAGCTCCCGGGTGTCGACGACGTTTTCAATTTAGATGTCGCCTCCTCTGCGACCATTTCCTGAAATGGCTTTGGAGGAGGTCGGTGTTGTAGTGGTAGTAGTTGGGGAGGGAGACGGGTTTGGGAGGAGAGCAGCACTTCCTGCATTTCCTGGCGTCCCTATATTACTCCTATCCTTAATTTCAGCCGACGCTGTGATAGAGACTGAATCTACTTTAGTGTTACCGTTCGCATCATTGGTGTCCCTAGCCAATAGTGGGGGCGTTATTGGCGCAAACCTATTTGTTAATGTCGGGAGCCTCTTTTCCTGCGACGGTTTCGGTCGAAAGATCTTTTTGACCGGAGTGTATCCGTCCTCGCACTCCATTGTCGCATTATCATGCGGTCGGGAAGCAGGAATGACCCTGGTCACACATTTAATTATAGTAGTAGAACCGGCATCACCGGACTTACCTGGAAGGTCCAGGAAACGGGGTCACCGCGTCTGCAGTGCTGGTATTCGGGTCGGTTTTCACTGATGCCCCAGTAGGAGGCACAGCGGAGACGGGCAGCATATTTGACGAAGCAGCAGAAGCAGCCTCCATCAAGGAAGAAGCCGGCACTGATGTCATCCTGNGGGGCGATGCTTCATTCTCGTTCGTCGCGACGAGAAAAGTCACTTGTCGGCGACGGAGTCAGCGGGCGACACTAAAAGTTCACACAACGATGTCGACGGAGTAGATGCTTCCTCCGGCCGGTCCCGGAGAAAGCCCTCAAGAATGTTCGGATCAATAGTTTAAATTTAGAACTTTAAAAAAATTAAAGAAATTTTGATCGTTAAGCTCAAAGCAACTACTTCATCATAAGATAAAGTAGTCAAGACAAAAAAAACACGAAGGCTGCAACCCGCACGACACGGGTTGCCTCGGCCACGGGTTGCAGTGAAAACTGCAACAACGCACAAGTCCTCTCTTGGAGGTTTGAACAGCGCGCCACGAGACCACGTGGTCCGAGAGCAAACAAACTTCGAAAGGCCGAACGCCACGGAACAGACAAAAAAAGGGAGGCAACGTGGAGCGCACCGGCACACGTCCGTCCACCACGACGGCCGAACTCGGAATGTAATGTAAATCTTATATGTGTATGACACACTACCATTCCTGTTACTGTATTCTAAACTAGGCCTGAAGAAGAGGTAAATATGAACCTCGAAACGTTGGCAAAATAAAATAATGATAATAAGAAAATATGACTCACTTATTTGACATTGAATGAAGGTGAATGTGATAATGTAAACTTCAAGAATGAAATTGATTGTCTTTAATTTATGACATATTCTATAAGGGTTTAATTGTTAATCTTAATAATAAGACAATCAGAAAATACCTCAACCTTTCATTACATGTTTACATCTTGTGTGGACAAGAAAGCCTGTACCAAATTCTCCCTCTTTTTCACTACCGCTGTAACAATCAAATTGTACAATCACCAGTCGGTTATTCCGTTCCCTCTCCGTCAAATTTTTTGATCCGCAACTATGTCTGCCTTGTAGGCTTTTAAGGTAATTGTTAGTTTTAATAGGCCGACCTTTTGTGACAGTTTGTACATTCCATGTAACGAAATTCAGTTCTTTTTTTCAGATGTGTTGACTTCCTTTCTTATTTAAATTCCCAAGCTTTCGTTCAGGTTTCTCATCAAAATTAGGAATTTGGTAGTAAAAAGGCTGGTAACCCCATGCCCACCTAGAAAGGTTGTTTCCATCATGAAGTCCTCCCTAACTCTTGGTTCTCTGCCACGGGATACCTCTCCCACCTACAAGGCAGGAAGTGATGGTATACAAAGGATGAGTTTATTTTTGAGAAGATAGGTCGTTTTGGGACATCCTTTGTCTGGGACCTCTTTTGAAACGTGTGCGGTTTGGAAGGCCCTACCCACCTCCAGCTACGTCACCACCAGCATAACTTTCAACTTATGAAACACACAAACCCCCACCACCAGCAGGATCAGTTCTTCGTAGAACTTGTGTAAAAGTGTTCTTCGTAAAACGGGACTAGCTTGATGATGCGGAGACGAAAAAGTGAATACATTCAATCAACACCAATATATTTCCGAACACAACAAAAATGAAAATTTACACCGCGGATTTGAACGCTGGATTTGTGGTTGCCGGTAGCATGATTAGACCGAAGGAATTTCGAAGAAGATAAATTAGATTGAATCCCAGCTAAAGAATACACCTATTTCGACTGAGATTTGTATTTTGTACAAATCATACCCCCGTTGAATCTAGGTAGAAAAATATAAACAAGTGTAACTTCTGCTGAGGAATTATTTCGGTAATTTCATACTTATCAGTTAGTGGTTTCATTAAACAAAAACCTCTTTCTATCACGTAAATTAGTTGAACTGAAGTTAAGGAATTTATTAAGGATATCAATTAACATTACACATTAAGATTACCCAGCCATATTTTATTTACGCGTGTAGAATTATAATTTTGAATAAATCGACAGTATTTCACATTTGTGTAAACTCTCTTTTTTCTTAATGTAAAACCGTTACAACGCTTGTTTTTCACTACTTACCTGATGTTGGCTCACAGTGGGGGTCGATACTTTGATTTTTAACTATTTAAGAAACTTAACAGTCTGAAATAAGTTCGTTATATTCAACAACTACCCAGACATCAATTAACGAATATTGTTTCTCGTAGTACTTGCATGAACTATATGGCAAATCTATTAAGTGAGAAAATAAAATTGTCAATGCGACAAATTAATCAACACAATTTAAGAAAAGTTAGAGCATGATAGTACATATTTAAATATTAATGTTTGTATACTAAGCGTATTGTTATGAACGAATGACCATTCGTCACAACACAGGAGAGGATAAGGAGGGACTTGTATGATTCAACAAGCAAAATAGATGAAATAAAATAGGATTCTTGTAAGCACATGTCAAGTTCTCAAAAACACATTTATTCTACTTAACTATATACATATATACATTGTTTTGTCCTTAGAACTACATAAGCTGAAATACATTTATATGTCCCCTGTATACAAGATTGATATTAGTTGTATATTACAACTAATTTCCCAAAATATGATTTTATACAGAATTACATAGAAAATAACTACATTGAAGTATGAACAGTTCACGTTCCTACACAAATATACCCTTTAAATTATTCCCCCAAAATATATTTTTAAGCAGAATTACGAAAATGCCGATATAAGCAAAGTTGAAATATGACCAATATGGTGCATACAAGAAAAACTCCCCACTAGAGAACAAGTTTTTGTTCTCTTTACCCCCCCCCCCCNAATAAAGTTAAATAATCATAAAGTATACAGCAAATAAATAAATGAGATACTTATTGAAAGTACTATATACATATACTGCAGAATTACTATGATTCATAATTGGAAAGCTGAGCCAAAATTGATTAAAGTATTGCTACGAATAGTTAAGATTAGTTATTAGCTTACTGATTACAAGATTTGAATGAACTAACATCATAGATAAGAAAGTTATGAACAGTTTTACGTTCCTCGTAATATGCCATGGTTACATTTTATCCATGGTCTTAGTTGATGTGGATTGCTGATTCCAGTTGTCGGTTGTGACTTTGTTGAAAAGCAGGCGATGATTGGAAATGTTGATGGTCGATGATGTACTGAAACTTAGAGAGAAATATAAGTTGATGTATTCAGTATCTCGACGATAGTTTATGCTGCCATTTGAGTAGAGTTTTTTTAGTCACGACGAAGCCGTAGAATAACAGAGTAACATTATGTCACTCGAGAATCATGTTGACTGAGAAGTTGCAGAGTGACGGCGTGTCACTTGAATTGAAGACTGAGGCGTACTGTGGGTTGAACGCTGCCCTTTATATAGTGAGAAGGGCGTGGTCCTTTACTCGATGCACAGTGTGTTTATCTCGAGTACGTTCGGAAATTGTATTTCAAGGAACATAGATAATCTTCATGGAACTTATAACTTTCACGGAACTTAAAACTTTCTAAGAGTGTTTATGAATTCAAGGAGTACTTATGAATCCAAAGAATGTTTATAATAGTCAAATAATACTTATAGATTCACAGTGTGTTTATGTTAATCAGAGAACACTTATACATTGAAACTTGTGTACGTATGTTTACACGTACTTTCTTGAAGTAGTGGAATTACGAGCGTTTGGCTCGTAACACGGATAACACCGATTAAGTTGCATAATTTTAACAAAATGCATCCCAACGAATAACATACTGTTTCGCAACTTAATGTTTAGATTCACCTGGTCTGGTATAAAAAGAAGGGTAAAAGAATAAAACAAGTTCTTAAAGCAACTAATTTATTTCAACAATTTCCACAGAAAATGACATTTCAGACGAATTTCAGTAAAAGAACTTTCTACAGTACAACAAATTACATACATCGAGTGAAATACATGTTTTCACGTTGATTTATATTCTGTATACACACAAAAACTAATTCCAACAAAACACAACCAAAATAGAAATTCATTGAAATCTGTAGCCTCAGCAGTGCATTGAACGTATTTCCAAAACGTATTACCTCCAAGTCATGTCATACAAATATGAGCATTTCCAAAGATTTATGATTTTTGTAATACAGACTACAAGGTTGTAACATCACATCACTATAAGAATATCTGAATTACTACTTAAAAACAAAGATTTTTAAAGTTGTCTTTGCTTTAAGACACTTTGGTAACTGTCTCTTATANTAGGAACATCTCAGCCAAAGAATGTTTTACAAATTTCTGTTTTCCAGCCGCATGAAACTTGAATAGACTAGATATGTCTGGAAGTGAAAAAAAGCAAAGTGATTTTTCAACATAAACTTGTTCCGCGTCTACGACACAAATTTAAATCTAACAAACATATGCGACATAAATCAATAAATAACATTACAATGTATAGTAACCACAGTGCAATTTTTACAAGTTTCATGATAAACAAAGCTTCACATTTCTGTTCTAGAAATCATTCAACATAAAATTCCTTTAAAATATACAATACTATATGCTAATATGTTTTCACACTGAAGACTTTAATTTTTTATAATAATGAATAAAAATAGAATTAATTTCTCTCTGTGACAGTTTCTATTAATCAGAAATGCTCAAAAAACTCAATTCTACTTTTGTGAATTAACAATTCAGTTTGGGGAAGTATCATACATAAAAGAAATAATTTGGTAATGAGTCTGTAATACCTGAAGTTTTATCTTAATACCACGAAATAGTTGACTTTACATTCCTTTCATGTTCCTTTTATTGCATAAAAGTAACGTTATAAACTTAAGTATACATTTAGCTTGTTCTTCTATACTTTTATATATGAGCCATGAGATGTAAGTCCATTTTTGTCAGTTTTGAGTAAGAACCAGAATATTCTTTGTAACCCGATCTATTTATGAGAATGGTAAAAATGTACTAGTTCTCTCAGGGGTCACATATCTATTCATGCATACAGGGAGACATCTATCCATTCACAACTTTAACTCCTTGTATCTCAAAACAAAAATGGACTTACACCACTTTGGATTTAAGGGGTCCATACAAATAATTGTCGAATAGTTTCAAATTTACAGCTGATCTGTAGTAATCGTAATACAGGTAGTATTTACTAGATGCTTTTTATATGAAGTTCCAGTTTCACAACTATGAAGCTAGAAGACATGCATAGATGGATATTATAAAATTTCTCCTGTCATTTACAAATCATTTACGCTACTTGGTAAGAGTAAGACTGCATAAGGATGAAAGAATTCAAGATTTCTGATTGATTTCAGCTATTGACTCATTTAAGCTATTGTGACTAGAGGAACCCAGTACATTGCTCCACTAATAATACCGAAAGCTCAGTTCTTTCCATAACGTTTTAAGTAATATAAATTGACCGATAAAATCTAGAAAATTACAAAACGTAAGGCATGAAGAAATTTGCCTACTTCTATGAAATATACGAAAATGTTTACTCCTTGAATCATCGAGACTGACATTTCTGACCAATGGCATCTTTTAATACACTACAATTATATATCATGTAGAAATAACAAGCGAGTATCTTTTAGCCCTTTTAAAATTTATTTTTTACCTGTACCTATAATTTTTCCGCAACTATGCATGTAATTGATATTGTAGGTCCACTTTGTCAACGAATAATGATTCCACACCAAAGGAAATTACAGAGGTGTTAAGATACAATACATATTGCAGTAAGATTGAAAATTCCAAGGAAAAACAACTCCAGTTAAATAAATATAAAAAAGGTCATTAATAATTTTCTGTGGTAGATATTTGATATAGAATCTACGTAAGAATGTTTCCTCATTCTCCATTTGTAATTTCGACACCTGTCACACCAAAATGACAACTCTAGAATATATAACTCTCACAAGATGTACAAAGAGACAGAGATTATTTCTTTATGTACTAGAGAAAGTCCCTAGTATGGGGCGGAACCATCCCCAACAATCCAGAGAGAGGCACCGACGGAAGAATAGTAAGTACTTGAGTAAGCGGCATTGCCAAGAAGTAAAGCAAGGGCGTACGTTGCACTACGGCGCCGCGCCAGTGACAGTTGGTGCCCGACGAACTAATGCTCCGCCGTACTGCGACCAACACAGCACGTCAAAACCGTCCGCCTCTCGCAGCTATCACTACACTGGCCCTCGGTCTTATCAGCAAGCGCCTGCCTGGCACGTCGTCGGCGTGTACGCACATCCTGGATAGTTGCTGTCTTCCGGATACAAAGCGTACACAGTATATTGTCTTCTATGTAAATAATAAATCTTCTTTTGCTTCATGTGATTGTGGATTCAACATGTCCAAATAACTTGCAGTCAGGTTGTTCATGTCCACATAAATTACGATTTCGAGTTAATCGTATGGAAATAATAAATTGCCTCAAAGAGATATTCCAACGATTATGACTAGCCAACTTAAAACTGAAACCAGAAAAATGCCACTTCTTTAAAAAAAGGACAAAATTTCTAGAAAACATTATTTCGGCAGACGGTCTACAAGTAGATGAAGAAAAGATACTAGCAATTAAAGAATACCCAACACCCAAAACAGAAACATTCAAGCTTTTCTAGGGTTAGCAAGATGATATAGAAAGTTCATTCCAAACTTTTCAGAAAGTTCAAGTCTTTTAAGTGATCTTACAAGGAAAGGAAAAAAGATTATCTGGTCGCCAGAGCACCAAAAAGCCTTCGAAAAATTAAAAAAAAGCACTAGCCAACTCCCCAATATTACAGTTTCCTAATTTTGAACAACCATTCGTACTAACTACTGACGCGTCCCCAAGAGGGCTAGGCAGTATATTGTCGCATATATCAGAAGAAGAACACATAATAGCATGCGCCAGTAAGAAAGTAACGCAACAAAATAAGCAAACTGTGCACTAGATTTAGAATGTTTGGCAGTCATTACAATGATAAGGAAATTTAGAATTTAGTGCTAGGTAAACATTTTACGCTAGTGGTGGATCATAAGCCACTACAGTGGTTATTAACACAAGCTGATCCGAAACCTAGACTCCCTCGTAGAATCATGGAATTGTCCGAATACACCTTCACAATAAAGCACAAACCGGGAAAGCAAATTCCGCACGCCAATGCGCTCTCTCGCGTGGAAGTGTCGACGAATTCAGTAATAGGAAACGTCACAGACTACGAGCCAGTGTGGGACAAAAACAAAATAGCTCACGAACAGAAAAAATGTGAATCCTTAAAACATCTCTTTGAGTTAGTACAAAACAAATTTAAAAAATATTTCTTAGATGCAGAAAACGTATTTGCAAAATACATGTCCCTCCACCAGACCCAGTGTTTACTATTTGTGCACCGATCACAATGCATGATTATATTTTGAAAAGGTGTCACGAGAACCCACTAGCGGGACATATGGGGACAACCAAATCAAAGACATTTTAATTGGCAAGGCTTGTACACAGATACACGAAATTATGTAGCCAAATGCATTAGATGCAAAATGAAAAAAGGAATAGGTACAAAAGTACCACTGCAGGAAGTTGAGGAAACAACGCGCCCATTTGAAAAATTAGCGCTGGACATAGTTGGGCCCCTACCTACGACATATAAGTATATATTGACTACGAGGTAATAAGTATATATTGACAGCACAGTGTCATTTCTCTCGTTTTCCGGAAGCAATACCGTTACCAGATCAAACAGTACCGAAGGCTTTTGTAGATAATATTATTTCCCGTCATGGAGTTCCGAAAACTTTATTAACAGACCGCGGAACAAACTTTACATCAAACTTAATGAAGGAAGTATGTAAGTTGTTAAACATAAGTTACCTTACAACAGCACCATACAGTCCACAAGCAAACGGTAGACTCGAAAGAGCATACCAATTTTTCACATCTGTATAGAACAAGACATAAGGAAATGGGATGAATTACTACTCTTTGCTCTATTTGTATTGCACAGAATAACCATATTTACACCGGCATTTTTAGTTTATGGGCGAGAACTAGAGATGCGGTGGAACGATATACTACTCCCCATTAAAGAAGACTACTCGGAAAAACCTCCGTACGCTTCAATATTACAAAAACTGCTCCAATTCGCGCACGCACATGCCACAGAGTGGAACTTTAAAAATATTGCATTAGAGCACGGGAAATATAATAAAGGTAGACATCTAATACCAATAAATCTAGGACAGTTTGTTTTACTGAGAAACAGAGTACTCGCAGCCAATCAAATTAAGTAGTTAGCGGTCAAGTGGATAGGACCATTCCAAGTAATAAAAATTAAAACTTCGGTAACTTTTGAACTAGAAAATTTACAGAATGGGAAAAAATTGATAGCGCACCACATAAATTTACTTCCTCTTCTCCCGGAGACAGAACCACAAACGCCTTTAAGTCTTACTGAGTTTACTAACGTAAGCACAACCGAACAGACGGTCAATGACCAGAGCGTAGCGCCACCTCCGCCGCCAACTCAGCTGAGGAGATATAATCTCCGCACCTTCACTGGTAGAGAGGCATACTTACGTAGCCAACAGAAAGACGCAGCACCAGAGAAAGACGGAGGAAAATAACGTACATTCCGATCTACCACTGATACCGGAGAAGTCAGTTACGTGGGCCACACGCTTATCAGAAGACCGCACCCACAGAAATCGGGACGAGAAACAAAATGGAGATCCAGCATACGACAACCCGACAATATGGCTGCTTGGTTCACCACAGGGGAACTCCCACGCACGCCGGGACGAGGTATGTTCCCGTTGCAAGAGACGGTCGACAGTCCGTTGTCGGGCAGGAGAAATCTATTGGAAGATTTCAAAAAATGCCGCCTCCGTCAACGAAGGTACAAACTGTAAACAGTACGCAACATCGCATGGCGTGGAAAATGCGGAAAATAGTGAAAGAACGAGCGAGTGCACAAAATAACGAACAACATAATGTAAATAACTTTGTGCAGTGAAAAGACAGAACAAAACTTTAAATCGTGCGTAAAATAAAACTAAACAACTTTTGCAGTAAAAAGAAACAAAAATGTTTTTAAATATGTATCAAATGTAGTTCAAATCTAAATGAATTTACTCAGTGAAGAGACAAGAACTACATGTGTATCGTGTGTAAAGTAGGAAAATAAAAAGTAGAATACAAAGATGAACACAAATTGAACAAAATAAATACTAAAACTAAGTAAATAATAAATGTAGAATTCAAGAAATATAATGAAAAGTACTAACTTAGTAACAAATGAGTATAACAATTAGATCAAACGAAGTGTAGATTAAGAAACTGCTATTAATAACTGTGCTATTGTATGATTCTTATTTGTTATAGATGTAAATTACTGCAGAGTGAGCTTCTAGTCTTATTAACACTCAACGTCATGTGCATACAGCCAACGGAACAATTATAGTATCGTCATCAGGATCCCCTAAATACGCTGACAGCAGAATGGATTTTGCAAATCGACCTCCACACAGAGGACGTAAAAAATACAATTGTTGAAGGAGAAAGAAAGGCGGAAACGTTTCTAAACTTAACAATGGAACTAGAACTGGAAGTTAGTAACACTAGCGAATTTCTCGGTGTGTGCATAGAATAAGAGGCGAGTAAAGAACGGGATACGTCATGTGAAAAAATCATTTTCAGAACTACAGTATGAACTAGCCACAAGGCAAAAAGAGGTCTCATTGATGCAGTAGGTCACGAACTACACTGGATGTTTGGCACATCCACAAATGATCAAATTAGGTCACTAGAAAACAAAATTCACTATAGACAGAGGCACAAGTGATGAAACAATTGAAATAAGGAAGCTGTACTCCTGCACAAAAGCTCACTGGGACCTATACATAACAGTACTGGAAGAAAAATTACGAAAACAAGAGACAAACAACCAGAACATGACAAGTGACCAAAAAGCAGAAGAGCTCACAAGGATTATAACGGAAGCTGCAGACGCTGCGATACCCTTAAAAACAAAGAGAAGGAAAGCATTCCCCTGGTGGACTGCGGAGTTAACCACTCTGCGACTTCAAATGAATATAACCAGACGCAAACTACAATGGTTTAAGCAAAACAGACACGACGAAGAGCTCAGACAAAACTATAAGATGGCACGAAACAGCTTCCATGAAGCAATTTCAAAAACAAAGAAAGACAAATGGTAGGAATTCATCATACAAGTAACCCAACTCAATCCTTGGGGCTTACGGTACCAACTTCAGCGAGAAAGACAAAAGATTCCCCAAATCCTCTCTTCTCTCAAGGCAGAAACCAGCAGAACAATGGAGTGGGATGACACAACTTCACAACTCCTAGACCAGCTCTTACCTGACGACATCAGCCGCGGGGAAACAAGAGCAAAAAGAAGACAGCGAGAGATGGAAAAGGGGCGCTGAAGAAGAACCAACTGAACTAGAAAAGGAAGAAACATCTATTAAAATAGAAATAGAAGAAGCGGTCCGTTCACTAAAACCTAGGAAAGCCCCTGGGCACGATGTAATTACCAATGAAATTATGAAGAAAACTCTCCTAATTACCAAACAACATTACAAAGACTTAGTAAACAAATGTCTTTCAGAGGGAAACTTTCCCAAGATATGGAAAAGGCCACACTGACGGTGATCAAGAAAACCCCAGAAAAATCTGATAATGAAGTTAAATCTTATCGGTCTATGTGTCTTCTCCCAACTATGGGCAAAACAATGGACAAGATCTGCACTAAGCGAATCACGAACTTTCTTGAGACGGAGAATGTGCTAAGTCCAACCCAGTTTCGATTTAGACCTAACAAATCTACTGATGATGAAATCAACCACCTCCTGTTAAGCATCAACAATCGTGAAACCAAATATGCACTAACAGTTTTGGCAGACATACGGCGCATTCGACAACGCTTGGTGGCCAGACATAATGAGAAGACCTAGAGAAATTAAGATACCGACATGTCTGAGAAGAATGCATAGCAGCTTCTTCAAAGATAGACAGGATCTGATTACCATGTACCACCAGAATTTCTCAAAACCCCTCACTAAATGTTGCCTCCAGGGGTCGAACTGTGGTCCGGTAATGTGGAATATACTTATCGACGAAGGGCTTAGAAAAATTGAAAATACAGGAGCAAAAGTTATTGCATATGCAGACAACGTGGCAATTATAGTCCATGGAAACAGCAGACGGGACCTGGAGAAGACAGCTCAAGAAGTCCTCGATGTTCTAGAAGAATGGTGCACCAGAGTTAAACTAAAACTCTCAACTCAGAAAACGCAATTTATGGTATTTAGACCGATCTTAGACATCAACAGGTTCCCTAAACTAACAATACAAGGCCGACGAATCACAGAAACCAAACTCTTCAAATACTTGGGAGTTTGGATAGACCACAAACTAGCCTTTCTGTAACACACAAAGGAAACAACGACCAGAGGCAAAAGATTGTTCCACAAGATAAGAAGAATATGCAGAACCGAGTTCAATTTAGACAGCGAAATGCTGTACACAATTTACGCAATGCCTTCATTTCGATGGTCAGTTACGCAGCCTCAGTATGGGGCCACAGATCAGGTTTATCCCACCACAAACGGGCCCTGTTCAATGGGCAAAGAGCAGCACTAATACCCATTACAAGGACTTAGAGAATGGCGGCCACAAGCGGACTACAATCGCGAGAAAACCTTCATTGGACCTAGAAATCCAGAAGAGGGCCGCAAGATACTATCTGAAGAGGGTCAGAACTTACACGATTGGCAACAAAGAAGTTAAACCTCAAGATAGCTGGGCAAAAACGAGAAGCCAAATCACCCGAACCATGCTCATGGAATGGCAAAACCAGTGGGACAATTCAGAAGATGGAAAGACAACATACGAATACATCCCGAAGATCAACTTCAGGAGACAAAACAAATGGTTCCGGCCGCAGCAAAGCACGACACAGTTCCTGACTGGTCATGGCTTCTTTAAGGACTACCTCCACCGCATGAACCTGGAAGAAGACCCGTTCTGCCCGTGTGACTAGAGACATAAATTCCAGACAGAACTAAGAAAAATACTTATCAGACAGACTAAGAACTAAGAAAAATACTTATAAACCTAACTGGATAAAGATGAGACAAGACTATGATAATTTCCAAACCGTGACATTAGAAATCACAAAGAAGAGGCAACAGACTGATCATACAGACCTACCAAAACCCTTAACCTAAAACCCTCAAACTTGACAACACCAAACCCAACTTGGAACAAAAACAAAGAAGAGACTGCAACGAAAGAATGGAAGAATAAACCCCACACCACAAGAAGGATATGAAATGTCACCAAAGCTATGCAGTAGAGCCCGCCTTCCTCCTCGAGGATAGGGACGGGCACTCAGCGGGGCGAAGTGCAGATCCAAGGAGATGGATTCCTCCTGCTGAGTTACAGATAGGTGTAACATCAACACAAGACACACATAATTAAAAACACAACTCAATACAAACCACACACAAAAGAAGCCATACAGCTAATTAACCATCTAACAACATGAAATACACGTACAAGGAGAAGAACACGAAGAATTCGACACAGCGACTCCAGTTAAATAATTTCTTCTTAGGTGTGAAGTCTACACACACACATTAAAAAAAACACGTTTCGATAACGTACGTTATCTTCATCAGTGGCTTAGTTACTATTAAGCAACATTACTACATAAATTGCACCCCACTGCATTCGAAAGCACACATAATAGTAGAAGCACACATCATAATAATCACCCTAATATCAGAAGACGTATTCCTTCGGAAGATACATTTCCAGGTAGTCAACTACTAGCTCCCTATTGAATATTACTAATTTAAAATTACGACACGAGCAACAGGACATAATAACTTTTTAGCAGATTATTGTTAAAGCAGGTGACATAGAATCCTCAGAAAAAAACATGTTGATATATGTAGTAGTAACAAGAGTTTCAAATTGATCTTCGTTAAAATCTTTCTCCGCATTGTTTTTTCTCCACACACAGTATTGAAGCTCAACTCAAGTCTCCGCTTCATCTTCTAACCTAAATGCTGTCATTGTTTTCAGACCTTAATTCAATTATTTTCATTCACATACTACTATTAACATGTTATGACTGTGAATGTAGTTTTTTACAATTTACCCCAGATAATCTGTTAATTTCACGAAACATTCAGGTTCCTTCCAGTGAAGAATAAATTTTATAGAATTTTCTTGAGAACAGATTACACATTAGAACTTGTATTTCGTATTTAACTTTGTACGGCACCGATTCAAACATATTTTGGATGCGAATATTGCATTTACTGCTAATTTTTACGGTGAATAATAAGCGAACTGGTGCATTTTAATCCATATACAGAAAATGTCACGAGATGAGCACAGTACACTATGCGGTACAGCGCGGCATTATGCCTCAGCGCCTGTGAACGTTAACTAATCCGAAAACAAACCATATTATATATTTTGTTGAAAATGAACTAAGATTTCCTGAATGATTCATGTTTTTGTAAGAAGAACGTGAAAATTTCACGAAAAACCATTTTCATTTGTGAATCTTTACAAATTATAAGTAGAGTATTTGAGAATCGGAAACTTCGGCTCAAGAGTCCGTGAACCACCATAAGCTGTTCGCTTCAGTCTAGTCAGTGGCCGCGTGTCGCATGGGACCCCAATGGCCGATCACCCTCGGCCATCCAGCATTCAATGGCCAGCCACTAACGACCATGCAGATTTCATTGGTCATCCAATGGCCATTCTTACCACAGAGTGAGTGAGAGACCTCTGTCTCATCTGCATTCACCACAAGTGTTACCGAATTGCTTTTGAGAAAATCTATCGAAATATTTCAGGAGTTGATGAAAATAATGGAGATAAGGGAGTTGGCAGAAACCCTTGTAAGTAGCTACATTTAAAATAGACCTCATCAAATTCCAGTTTTAGTGCTTTACCTCTGAGTTTCAAACACTAGAAAGCAGTACATTAGTTGCGAAGTTTATGTATTTTCATCGCACTTTTATAAAATCCACTGCTGATATTTAGCCGTAAAATCGTGTGCTTCTTACCATTATGGACATTTCCGTGGTCGTTGAAGAATTACACTGTCCTCTTTCAGAAGAAGTTTCATCAGTTTTTCTATCTCTGTACTTGACTTCCCTTTTACTTTGAGTTTCTTTTATTTTCCCGCATATCCCGAATGTTTCCTTTTCGTTTTTTCTCTTGATAATGTCTATCACGTCTCTCGCACAGTTCCCGTATCTCAATTCTGTTTCTCAATGAACACTTTGCCTGTTGCCCTGTTCTATGTTTTGTCTTAAGAGCATCTGCGTACAATTTTCTCTCTGTTGTGATAACATCACATCGCTCGTCCCTATACCCTTTCAATATTGTTTGTCCCGTCTCTCGAACAGTTTCCAAATTCTTTCCTCCGCCTGTTCTAGCTTATCAATGCCTCCTGTGATTCTCCCGAGATATTCCAACGTTCTTCAATTAGAATCCCTCCTTTAAACATCCCAGAGTATACTCAACCATGAATCACACATAAACCGAACCCTATTTTTCTCCGAATTCCTCTAACTGGCTCTTTATATCTGTCATCGTTTCTAAAATCCCTATCTGACCTGTCATTGAGTCGTTCTCTTCCTTTAATCGTGATATCGTACTCCACATTTCTTTAATTTGTTTTTGATTCATTTCAGAAATTCTTTTAAATAATTTGTCCATCTCAATAATATCTGCTAATCTCTTATATAAAGCCATCACCTTCCCCCTTGTCTGTTTACTGAGGGTATCTGTTTCTGAAGAAATCTGTTACCGCTTGCGCCTCTTTGTTAGTTTTGTCAATCTTTCAACGTCATATTTGCAGGTGCTGTTACCACTGAGTGTATTACATTCTTTCTGGACATTTTCTACGTTCTCTGATAAGGATGACTTGTTATTTGCATCATCCATTCCGAAATCACTTTTCATCCTAAGCTGCATACTATAAAAATATTTATATTATATTTCGATATTTAATGATTAAAATGTAATCTTGAATCATGTACGTACATCTCATTGTGAGTAACACTGTACATCTTACAATGATTCAAGTTAATCATGTTACGTCGAATGAAAATGGGAGACGGGACCGGGATTCGAATCCCGGTCCCGTCTCCCATTTTCATTCGACGTAACATGATTAACTTGAATCATTGTAAGATGTACAGTGTTACTCACAATGAGATGTACGTACATGATTCAAGATTACATTTTAATCATTAAATATCGAAATATAATATAAATATTTTTATAGTATGCAGCTTAGGATGAAAAGTGATTTCGGAATGGATGATGCAAATNCCCGAGAGGCGAACGGGATGGCGCAGTTGGTAGGCGCATGAGCGCGTAGAGCTCAAGGTCCCGGGTTCGAATCCCGGTCCCGTCTCCCATTTTCATTCGACGTAACATGATTAATCTGTTACCTGGCGGTGAGGTTCACCGTAATCTAAGAGATTTCAATGATTCAGGTGTAAGAACGAATCCCTGTATGCCGAATTCGTGTCATCACTCGCTTATAATCTGATAAACCAGAACAATACAAATTACACACACAACAAATTATATAGATATTACAACATTCTTCTCAAAAAGCCTGGGATATCAATAATTGTTCATAACCACATAAGCAGTATCACACAGTACTTGCGGCACTAGTGTTGGTTTGTATATCGAGAGAGTCTTGAAATAATATTTTCTCTGGCCAACCCTTCAAAATATAAAAATCTCCAATTTTCGCTTATATGAAGCAAATTTCTACTTGATGAGCAGCACTTCACATACAGCAATCACGCGCAGTACTCGTCTGTGTTTTGAGGTAGCATCTTTTACATGTCTCTGGAATAATAATTGTTAATTATCTCCCATAAAGCAGCCACCACATATCCATGTTAAAGTAATATTTGCCGGTAGGCGACTTCACCTTCTATTATGTGTTACGAGAACCCTTCTTTTCGTTCCACTGATAAATGTACGCAGCGCTCTAGTAATTAAATAGTTCTCAACAGTAAATACGCGATCTCATGTACGCCTGCGTTTACAGTCTCGCAGCTCCAAATATAGGAGCAGAAAAACAACCAAAATTCGCTGTTCAATCACGCATAGCCTAGAAAATAGAGGATAACTCAAGTAAACTGGATTACGGCCTTCGTCTAGGTCCGCCAAGTTCTTCTATCCCTCGATTCTGTAATGTTGAGGGCTATCATAGAAAAGAGGTGTCCACAGGGTAGAATTTTGTCACCAACTCTGTCGTGTCTGGTGATGGATGATTTACTAACCAGACTCAATGTAGGGGGAATCTTTATACGCAAAGAAGAGCGTCTGGGGCGGTTTATGTATGTTTGCACATCTTTTATACAAGTCTACAGTTTTGATCTGAACATGATGAAAATTTGCATACATGACCTTTAAAATACTAATAAGAACACTGTTTACTTAAGATTTGAAATGTCCACCCCATCTCCTATTTTCATTACTTTATAATTTTCAATTTTTTCTTTATACCTTACGAACTGCTTGAGATATCAACTTGATTTTTGTATCTCAACATTGCTAATTTAAATATCTAGAAAAGGGATTTTTAATTTTTTAATATTTTACTCTATAGTCGTTGTTGGGGGCAGAATCGTTTTCACGTTTTTTGTAAGAATTCACTTGTGGCGTTTCACACTCACAAGTTGTATTCATTGATGCTTAGAGGCTCAGTTTGGAAATCTAATTTCTTAGTATACTCATTGAAACGAGTATTACTTCCCTAGAGTACGTGTTAAAACTGTAGAGACATTAAGTCGCCTCACACAAAATGTAAAATCCAGTCTTGTTGATGTTCTAACACCCTCTATAGGGTAAAATATACTAATTCACAATACCAATTGGAATTCTAATGGAAATAAATATTATTTCTGTTTTATTGGAGATTTTTAAAAATGTAGAATGTCCAGTAATTATTGTTTTAAGTTTCTTTTTAAATCCCGGGCAACGCCGTCTAGTTCTGCTAGTTAGTCTAATGTTATAAAGTCGCGACTATTACGGCAATAAATTTGCAGTTCGACAACAGTGTGACCTTCAAATGGCGAGCGAGAATCACAAGGTTTTGTTGAACCACAACCCACTTAATCATACTACCGATCATCGTATGTAAACAACCAAGGAGACTGTCTTCTCGTAAACAATCTCCGCATATAGCTTTTGAACTCGTGCAGAATTTTTGTGGCTCTATTGTACTCGCCGACCGATAGAGATGCTACCGTCGCTAGTTACAAGGCCATGAAGTAATATTACAATTGTACTTCATGACAAGGCCAGCATAGGGACTTTGTATGGTAGGCCATGACTTTATGATATTGGGCTGTGACGATAGTTCATAGCAGTTATTCTCTAAGCAGCGACGACATGGACGTGTTTGTTTAATGACTTCCATAGTTCGTATGACATTGGATGGTTCCAAAGAGTTATTGTTATTCTTTTGAGTTATGTGTGCGTTGTGGCTATCATAGTGTTTGCATAGTAAGTTTTTGCTTCTCGATGCGACGGTTTTTTTAAGTATGTAACGTTTTGATAAAAAAAATATGGTTGACAGACATTTTGTCAGGAAAATGCTGTGGTAGAAAGGGGATCCCTTGTGCTGAGACAGACTTATTCGGGCCCCCCTCCTAGTTAATTATGCTGTATATCCAACAGTTGGCATTGATGACTGTCTAAAGGTGATTGCGGGAGTAATAGTTCACGAGAAAGTTATGTATGCTTTGCGTATTAGAGGAGGAAGTGTACGTATTTATATCGAATGCATTTAGAATGTGAAACGTTTAGAGGCAAAAAGTTTGTGGAAATTGAAAATGTGAAGGAAGGGTTGTAAAGTAACATAGTTTATGGCATTAGTGAAAGGTGGGGTAGTAGTGGCACGAGGGATTGAGATATAAATATATAGTTTAACTTGCACTACTTTTTAAAAATTATTTGTAATACCTCAAATTCATTTCTTGCGTGAACCCGTATTAAGTTTATTAACATTGTGATTTCAAATCATAAGTTTGAAATTAACATTTCTTGAATTTTTTACCTCAAAAGGATGCCCTGTGAATACTACTTAAAATATACTTGCATGTCTGATAACCATAATACTCATTTTACGATCACGATTTTCATTGGTGATTATTCTTTCAAACAGCATATAACAAGATATTACAAGACAGTGTATTCTGAGTTGCTTTTTCCTAAAGTTTCTGGAATATATTGGTGAGTAGAAACATTTTATTAAATTTCATACGATCCAGTTTGTCAGCTTTTGCAAAATGAAAAACTTTATGCCAACAAAGTTTGTCTGAAAATAAATAAATAAATAAATAAATAAATAAGGAAACTATAGGTAACGGATGGCTTGAAGATTTTTATATGTAGGGTTTTGCGCATACTTTGTAAAAGTGTGATAATTATGGAAACAGACGGGTTTTGCCTTAGAATTATTTTGCTTCAGAGAAAGTGAGTTCTGATTTAGACCACATTAAATTTTATACTGGACTTGTCGTTACTACGACACCAAAAACATTTGCATTTACAAATTTCTCTTTGACGATACTGCCCTTTCGCATGGGTTCAATTCATAAACTGAACACAGTAATTGTAATCGAATCATATGCATTTTGTGCAATAGTTACGCTCTGTATAATACCTTCCACCAAACGAACACATCTTCTTTAACATCTGTCGATATGTTCCTAAAAAATCACGAACATTTCGTCACCACAAAAATACCTATAGACTCTGCGAGCATCAAGTGCAGCTGATGTTTGCACCGTTCCTCAGTACCATCAAGTGACTCTGTGAACTCTATCCACCAACTACACAAAATTCACAATTATCAAAAATTCAATAAAATAACACACCAACTTTGTTTGTTTGTTGTTGTTTTTTTTCAATCGATTCGATATCCACCTATAAATTCTTTTAAAAATAAAAAATCATAATTCCGGGTGACAAGGAAAATTCGACCAAACAATACATACACAACTATTATTTTCAGTGTACATATCAATGCGCATAAATACACCTGTTTTTAAAAATTTCAATTGAATTAAACACTTCAATTGAATTAAACATTTTTAACATTTAATACAATTTTGCTTTCCTTGCTTTTCTTTCATAAAATGTGTAATTGCATCAAAATTCAATTCTCTTGCTAATTTTGATTCGATGAACAGAATACCTCAATCAGAAAGTCTTTCTTGGCCCATAGTCGCTTAAACAGTTGTTAATGCGATGTATTCGTAGTATACTGAACAAACGCCTTGGTACGGTTAGTTTATTTAGCAATTGTATCGGGG
The DNA here is from genome assembly GCA_002313205.1 of Laupala kohalensis. Lineage (NCBI taxonomy): Eukaryota > Metazoa > Arthropoda > Insecta > Orthoptera > Trigonidiidae > Laupala > Laupala kohalensis. Next base: position 121,462 of record NNCF01129691.1, read on the forward strand.
GCAGTAGTTTTTCCGAAATATTTGTTTTGCCTATTGCTTTTGAATCCACTTCATCCACCAAATCTGTGCTAATATTCACTTCGCTGCACATGATTTCAATCTCATTTTCTTACATTTCTTGATAATTGCACAAAAATGAGATTTGCCTGGTATTTGTTTCAGGTACGAGAATCTTGATGTCATGTTTACTGAAAACACGTCGATTATCTTGTAAAAAACATATATTTTAAAACTCTCTTTTGGCCTCTGATCTCTTGATGGTGTTCTATAATGAATCCATTTGCTATTGTGACAACTTTTGATTATTCCAATTGGTTTTGTGCAAATGAGGCTGAGTTTTTGTGCATTCTTTGCGTGTAGTTTATGAAAAATTCGCCATAAAATACATTACTTTCAGCCATCGGTCCCCCTGCGCCCCGGCTCCTGGAACTTAGTCCCCTCTACTCCCCTCTCTCGTCGCGCCTGCTCATGATTGCTTCTCTTTCACTTACATATCTACAAGTTAAAAAAGGGACACGAAATACATAGACCTTTCACAGAAAATTTTTTTGAAAGTAAAAAGTACTTTGTTAAATTTTATTGCGCTGAATTCAGAAAAAAATTTACATCACGTGAGGTTTTCTCACAATTGGTGTATAATTTTCCGTAATAATTGCTAAATAAGCAAAAGAAAGGCACATTATAAGGCATAGTATTTACAAACAAATTTTTAAAAAAATTTATTTTATTTGTATTTGCGAGTGAAAGTTAGTAATTTCAAACATATGCTCTAGTCTAATCTGGTAAATATTTCGTATGTTAGTTCAATTCTAGTGCAATCCGGTCCACTTGGGGTCTCTATCAGTTTCACAGTTCATACTGGACATTTTACTTGTTTTTGTTGTTTTTTGTGTATGTTCCCTGATATGAACGGAAAAAATGTCTGCATTGACCCCCAAAATATAGATGTGGTAATTTTACAAAGATGAACGAAAATATTTCAGATTTTGGTAAATAAAAATATTTGGTTTCTTTTGGAATACCATTAGCAGACCAAGACAAGTCGTGGACCCGACACAAAGATTGTCCAAATGTGTAAAAGAATTTGGACAGTGGTCTTAGAGAAAGAAGCATTCTTTCCGTATTGGTACACCAATGGTTTCGAGGGAGCCTAAGAACCATTGTGATAACTATTCCTTTTGTCCGTCTTTTCGTTCTGTTGTGGTCAACCACAGTTTGCAAATGAATCTTTGAAACTTAAATTTATTTAGTAATGCAACGCTCAACAAGAAATATATCACTGAAAATTAGAAATGATAGTTTACGGCGAATATGAAATGATTGGTATACATACAATAGGGCAATAAGTCGATTTCGACACAGTCCAAGTAACAATTTTTCAAAGATATTTTTCATTATTAATCTATTTTTATCAAATTTTTCATTGTTCTCTAATGCGAAAATGATGCTTCCGTATTTCAGTTGCGTGTTTTACGTTTTGAAAAGGATCGTTTATAGCTGGATAGCTTTTAAAGGATAGTTTATATACTTTTGCGTATGTATCAGTGACATCGGAAAAAATTTTCATACATATTCCATAGTTTTGTATTTTGATATCCTTTAACAGCGACGACGCGCTAGTGAGGTTTTCTGGAGGGTCGTTTCCATAGGGATTAACAAAATCTCATTTTCTCATGACTTGCGCATTTGTATCAAGAGTTATCAAGTGTTCCTTTGTATACGATCCCTTCTCTCTTTCCTCATTCCCTTCGCAACCCGTCAGTAGTCGTGGATAGTTTTATGACTTCTTGAGCTGTTGTCTGAAGTTCGCTTGTGCTTGGAACCTTTCTACTGACTGATTCTAGAAGTCTCCACTTCTTTTACTCTCTGTGCTAAACTTACAAAATATTGAAACTTTTCTGTAATACCTCGATTATTTTTTCTCTTTAATTATTCAATTATAGAAACGTGATGGAATATGGACATTGTATCTTAAATCTTCTGTTTTACAATATAATTAGAACTCGTGTTTGCTTTCTCATTCAGTTGAAAACAGTGTTCGAATGAAAAGTTTGGAAACGAGGGATTTCGTTGAAGGTGACAGTGTAAACTTTATTCCTTTAAAATGTGCCTGCTCCGTTTTTTTGCTATATGTTTGAAAAAAAGTTAACTCGTTATATTTTGAATGTAGAAACTCGAATTTTTTAAATGTTGTCACAAACATAATAGTAATCATTCGCTGAATAAGAATTATTTTTGACACATTTATTTTATTTTATAAAAAGTAGAAAAGACGACGTATCGGGAAAATTGGTAAAAATTTGACCGATTTTTGAAACATTGGTTTTTTAAACTGTATTATTCATTTTTAGAACCATTTTTTTACTTGAGTATATGCAGAAGAACAACACGAATTTAAATGTTGTAATTATTTTTTCTATGTTTTTTGTGCTCTCTTCAGCACTTAGAAGTGAGGAGTCTATAATAAAAAATCCGTGCCGAATAAATCGAGTAGGAAATGATTTTGCCCAGCAGAAGGACTTTCCTGAAACAATTATACAATAATACGTTATATATTTGGAGATATTCTTCACTACTAGTCATAGGTCAAAAAGATAATTAGAGTAGTATGTTATTCATTTGAATGCGTAAATATTCAGTTGTTTTAAGCAAATGCGAGTTAATCGATATCATTGATACACAAAAGTACAGCTATAAACGAACGTGATTACTTTAATTATGCCAATCGATTTGCAAGTACAAAATTTCTAATATAGATCATTTTTAAATAAAAATGGACATATAATGTTAGTTGCAAAGAAATAGGGAGAGAAATGAAGAAAGTAGTAAAGGAATTAACCACTCGACTGATTGAGAGATGGCAGACAAGATGAATTAATAGCACAAAAGGTATGAGAGTAAATTAATATATTGATATAATCACGTTTGCAAGAAGAAACAAATGGTTTAATCCATCTAGGATGTTAATAGAGATCATGACAGGACATGGAAAGTTTGGAGACTAATTGAAAAGAATAAGAAAAACTAAATATGATGGATGTCAATGTGACACAGGAATGGAAACACCGGAACATGTATTGTGGGATTGTGCAGAAGAAAGAGTATGGATTGGGTATTAGGGGTATGAAAAAAGTATTGGACATTGAAAAGAAATATAATTTATTTCAAGAGAATGTAGATAGAATAGGAGAGATACAAGATACGTAGCAAATAAGTGACCATACAGTGTAAAGGACCTCCTAATGCAACTTTGAAGATGAAGCGGTCTGATGATCAAGACCAAAAGAAATGTAAATAAATAAATATCAATAATAGGTAAATAATGATTAATATGATTGAAGGATTATTACTCGGACTGTATCGGAAAAGACTCATAATTATCGTTCTACCTAAGTTCATACACAGTAAAATATCAATTTGAACTAGATATGAGCGGGACTTTTTATGAAAATACTCTTCACTTGAACATAGAGTATAATTATAAATACTTGAAGAGTTGTGGGGAAAGTTGGGTAAACTCCAGAAATTTTGTTCAAATGTTGTTTCGGTTTCCAAAACGCACTTGCTTCTTTTCGTATTTTTATTAATTAAATTTATATTTCATTGAAATATTTTTTAGAAACAATGATATAGTTGTAATAATGACAATCATTTTAATTTATCACAAAACGTTTGCGGAATTTTCATAAATATGTTAGCAAAATATAAGCTTAAAGTACTTTAATTTACTGAACATTAAATAATATTTACTAATAAACCGTTTTACTATATATATGTTGTTGGTGTGGTATTTTGCTTGAGTGGAGGTGTGGGAGTTGGAGTAGAATCTTGAAATATAACTGAGGAATGACTAAGTCCTGAATACATGTATGTATGTATGTATATATATATATACATACATACATACATACATACATACATACATACATTACATACATACATACTCTGCACACTATATATCAATATTACACTATAGTCCGGAAACAAAATATCAGGTGGAGAGGTTCGTGTTTCAGAAAAAATAAAAATTTTACCCTTAGAATACCATTTGTCCCGGGCTGCGATAACGAACGTTATCTTCTTCAGGACTTAGTCATTCCTCAGTTATATTTTATGATTCTACTCCAACTCCCACACCTCCACTCAAGCAAAACACCACACCAACAACATATTCACCATGACCACAAACACAAAATAAATTGCATATATTTATTGTGCATCGTATATTGAAATATATTTATTGTGTGCAGCTATTACCAAACTCTCATACATGAAGCATTTAAATTTATAATCTACGTTGAAAAGAGTATTTTGATCAAGGGACCCGGACCGTTTCGTCACTCCAGTAGCAACGAAACGAGTTATCCTATACACCAAGAAACATGTCCCTGGTAACAAAAATGGATTCTTGACTGCGAATACGCCATAAAACTCATACAGACGCTCGGTAGGGACATTAAAATTTTAATTCAACATTGCCCGTCATAGTCATTCAACTTGATTTTAATGCTTAACTTTTTCCATTAGGTTTCTTACTCCAGGTGTCAAGCAAAACATTTCTTTTGCGTGTTGGTTCACACTTTTACGAGTCCGTCGTAAGTCGGGCTTACATTCCGTTCATCTAGACGGCAGTTGGGTTGTCGCATCGAGGGGTCAAATGCGAAAAAGTTTGACAAAAGTAAAAAAGTGAATAAATCGGTCTGAAAGATGGCGGATTGAATATGGCGACTGAGAGTGTGAAAAAACTAGTAAAATTTAGTAATTGAACTGAAATTTACAAATATTTAATTAAAGAGAACATTAATTTTTATGTATTGAAAGTTACAAGTATACAATATATTTTTCATTAAATAATTATTTCTTTATCAGAAAAAACCCCTTCGGGTCCTTATCCACTCGAGCTTGATGCTGTTAAGTCATTGTCGATTTCTAGTTCACCAACATCAATATTTTTACTTGTTTCTATTGATAGATTTTTTGTGGGGCTTTAGGGCTCGTCAACGGCAAGGTCATTAAAGCCCTTCTATAGATAGAGATAATAAAGAAATGATCTAATAGGTAACTTCCGGCAGCTTGAAATACATGGATCAGATGATATTAAAAATCTCCCGACGTCATCTCCCATAGTTTTCTGTCGATAGTCTTTCCAGGCAAATCTTTGTCGGTACGTTTTGAAATATTTATTGTATGCGTCTTGTGCATCTTCTGACTTTGTGAAGAGGCGGTGTAAATCAAAGTCAATACGTAAGCCAATAGTTGGCTTAGAATGACTGGAAGTCTTCTCGAATTGACCTTAATCTGTTAACTTGATACAACGCACTGACGTGCCTAGTGCAGTACGTAATTGCTGAATCACGTCGCCTGTTCTCAAGAAGGCTGCTTGAAGTCGTATAGGGGGAGGCTTTGGACGCCGATAGTTGGTTTGTGTCTACACCGCAAGACAACTCGTAGACGTGCCACCCGCTAATTTCATTGAACCCATCAGTTTCGTACGCGAAAAGCAATGTACACTGATTTCTCTACGTTAGTTAAAGACTGCTCTTCAAGTGATGTTATTGCCGAAACATATCCGAGAAAGGGTAATATAACATGTGTCCTTGGAATCGTAGTCATAATAATTATAGTATTTGATTGAATATATTACCAACGGAGATACGACCAGCGTTCACTGCGACAAACGAGGACCTTTTAATTATTTGTTCGCATTGGAAACCAGAGGAACTGTATAAGGAACACTGGCGCCATGGAATAACAAGGAAACAAAACAATGTTAACAGTAAATAATGAAAAGTCACTTTCTTTAACACTTTCCTTTGTTAACTGTTTTTTTTAAGAGTCAATGTGTTTAGTCCGCCTATGATATTCAGGGTTGTGTGACAGCTTTACAGCTGCCCTGATATCCACTTGAAGTAAAGGCACTTCCTTTAAGTTTACTATACTCTGGAACAATATATGGAGCCAGATTGCTTCTTTGGCTGCCTCTGTTGCTGCTACGATTTCAGCTTCGGTAGTTGAGGTGGCAACAATGGCTTGCCTTTGGCTGCACCAAGTAATAGCTCCTCCAGCATATATCATTACATATCCAGACGTTGATCGACCTGTTTTTGTACATCCTCCATAATCCGAATCACTATAGCACTGAGGTACACCTCTTTTATCTGTTTCACGATATGTGATTCTATGGCTAACTGTACCAGCTATATGGACTCTAATGACCTCGATGTTGACGAGCCCTAAAGCCCCATTTAAAAAAATGTACCAGCTATATACTCTTTTCACTCGCACTATATCTTCTGCAGAAGGGTTTTCGAGTGACCTTGACAGAAATCCTACACTGTAGGCTAGATCTTGACATGAGACTCTTGCAATCCTGAATCCTTTAACATAGGGGTTGCTACTGGTTTGCATTCATCAAATCCAAATCGCTGAAGAATTTTGCTGGTATATACTTTTTGACTGACTGTTATTGAGTTGTCACTATAACGTTCAATTTGTAGTACTAGAAAACAGGGAAACACTCCAACAGTAATCTTGAATTTATTTCTCAACTCTTTCATGAATATTTCAGAGTCCTGTTGGTCAGTTGCAGCAATCAGACCATCATTAACATACAACACAATTAGCAATTTTCTGCCCTTTCTTTCAGAATGTAAAGGCATGGGTCAGCTTCACTTACTTTAAAATGAAGATCTATTAGGAATTGGCCAAAACACTTGTTCCAACAGCGAGGTGATTGTTTTAGACCATACAGGCTACGCTTGAGACTGCATACTCTTTCTGGGCTATCCTTGAAACCTTCTGGCTGTTGCATAAATATAATTTCTTCCAGATCTCCATAAAGAAATGCAATTGATATGTCGAATTGTGTTAAATGCATTCTTCCTTCTGCGGCGATGCTTAATACAGCACGTATTCTTCCCAATTTTGCTACTGGACTATATGTTTCACTATAGTCGATCCCTTGACGTTGACTGAAGCCCTTGACTACGAGTCTGGCTTTATATTTATTAATGCTGCCTTATGGATTTGTTTTGAACCTGTAAACCCAGTTACAGGCTATTGCTCTAGCTCCAACTGGTACGTCGGTCAGTTCCCAAGTTTCATTTTCCTTTAATGAACTCATTTCAATGTTCATGGTCTTCTTCCAGTTTGTGCTGTCTTTGGCGTTAACTGCTTCTTCGTATGTTTCAGGATTATCACTGTCATTTCCATATGACTGTGCTTTCAAGATATGATCCTCAAAACGTTTGGCTCTGTGCAGTAGCGAACGGTCTCTTAGTTGCCGTTCTGGTGTTGGCTCAGCAGCATTTTCGTTACTGTCTGTCTCATTTTTATAATTTTGTTCAAAACTTTCACTTATTTCTACTTGCTGCTCTACATACTTTCTCTGATTTGACTCTTCTATTCTGTTTTGTAATGATAATTCAGTGTATTCATCACATTTTCTGGTTCTTTCTTGAAAGCTTACATCTCTTGACAGAATCACACGTTGAACTTTTTTCACATAAATACTGTATCGCTCATCTCCATCATAGCCTATAAGATATCCTTTAACAGCTTTCTTGTCCATCTTTCTTCTTTTTTGAGTAGGGATGTGAGCATAACACGTAGAACCTATTACATGTAAGTGTTTGATCCGGGGTTTCCTTTTAAACCAAAGCTCATAAGGACTTGCATCTTCTATTGGCGACTTGCCCGTCCTATTAAGTATGTTTATGGCCATGCTAACTAGTTCAATCCAGATGGCAGCGGGGAAATTTATGTCAGCATTTGCATATTTTAATGTTCTAGCCATATCAACTATGGTGCGCATTTCGCGTTCGCTGTGTCCATTCTGTTTGGGAGTTCATGGTGCTGTCAGTCTTGGGGTGATTCCTATTGAATATAGAATTGCATGAACATCTTCATTGTCAAACTCACCGCCATTATCACTGAGAAACTCTTTTACTAAGTGTCCTAAGACTGTAGCATGTGCAAGCATGTGTCCTAGCATCTTTTTCACTTCTGACTTCTCCTTTATAGTGTATCTATAGTGAAACTCGGTAAAACTATTTTTGAATAGGACAAGACACTGTGTCCTCTGAAAAGACGCATCAAAAGGTCCTCAAACACCAGCGGCAATCAGTTCACCAGGTTAAGAGGTTTTCTTCCTAGTGCCAAATGATAAACGGTGTGCTTTGCCATAAACACACGGTTCAATCAATTCTTTGTCTAGGTTTAATCTAATGCCTAATTCTTTTTCAAGTATATTTCTGATATAACGCTTGTCTTGGTGGCCCTATGTTTCATGATACAACTGTAGCAATGAGCTGTCCACTTCATCAGTATGCATTTCTGTCACTCTTTGGGTGAAACTGGTTCAATATTGTGGCAGAACGAGTCTTTTACGTGTTAATTAATATAATAAAATATTCTAGAACTTATAACTTTGATCTTTTAGGCGCCTCGGCTAGCTCGATCTCAGGGTTCCACAAATTTCTAGGGTTCGCATTTTTTTATGAAGGGAAAGACAATACTGGTGTTCCACTACAGGAAAACGCTATTTGACAAATTAAATCCATTAAATTTAATTAACATGAATCACTTACAATAAAAGCAAACCTTCATGCTATCCCCCAAAAGAAACACACATAACTTCTAGCCAATGTAAACTTGAAATACACTAGTGTGGGAACCACATATCATACGGTGCACGCCATACATACGCTCTTCATAATGCCCACGCCCCATCAACCTGCTCGCACGCAAGTAGTTGATGATACCACTCCATGCTGTTCCAATGAACAACAAATGCACACATTCACAATATATGTTTACGTCCACCATACGTGTTTATAAACTGAACACGGCCTTCTGCATCAAGGACATGGCCGATGAAATCCAAGGCCCGCAAATCCTACACAAGGAACCGTAAACAAACATAAGTGCTCTATGCAAACATAAATGTTTTAGTAAATGAATTCTATGCAAAGAACTGCGCACAGATACACGCAGCAGTACATAAATAATCACTTCATAACGACCTCTGCAAGACCCGTCCCTTGAAGGGACGTATCAAGTTTAATATGACTTAGATTGTCAGATGTCCTTATCCTGAACCCGAGACCCTGACAACCTAATAACCACAATCACTATATGCCTGGTGGAGTACACATCGCAGCACTCGCTCACTGAAACGATTATAATCACGCTGTGCCTACCAGAGTTCACATCGCTCACTGAGACGCTACAAGTGAAACTTAGCCGAGAATACATTCTAAGCTGAACCTCGCATATATCCTGGCAGCAGAGATCCAAAATACGCATTCTACGATTCGAGGAGCTTATTCAAGCGATCCCGAAGAGAATATTCGATTCCAAGCTGAACTTCAACAACGCTGAAATCCGGAGACTTCATACCAATGGAACACATCTCCAAGCCCCATCAGCACTGAACCAGCGATCTTCAAGTCCCGACGTCGAGCCTTGCACATCGACACCGTGGACGCTACACTCCCGGAAGGCAGAACAACCCGTTGCTGCCCACACCGTTCTTGAAGTGTATAAGTGAGAGATCTAGCCCAAGCGGCACATTAATTACACCGTACGTCATACGGTGTCAATTCTACCAATTACGATAATAAATCGTTACGCTTAGAAAATCTAAGTTGAAAGCATTATTATTTATCTTGTGGAAGAGAAAGCTTGGGTCGCTAATGCAACCAGACTTCCCCCCTACGCAACACTAGTATTTCCGCCGAATTCGACTTCTCAACGACAAACATAAATTTTAAACAAATTGAACATCTTGAATAAACATTAAAATAATTTCTTCTTTGACAAATAAAACAAACACTGAATTTACAATAACTCTTGCTTCTTGAAATGTAATTACATTGATATTGTATTTAAAAGATATAATGAAGTGGAGTTCTTTCTTGCTAATTCGGCCTTCTTCGTTAATCAAAAAGTCCAAAGTTCTGAGCCCCTCTGAACAATAAGATCCGTACTCGTCTTCTCGCAATAGCGCCTGACGATATGACGATATGTCGGATGCCACCAACAATCGTGAAATACCTCAACCTGATGACCAATCAAGCAGTGCAGTGCTGAGTGGAGGGAGCGTCGACCGCACGGGATAGCCGGCCTGGCCTCGACCTCAGAACGACTTCTGGTTAATGACGTCACTAGCGCCAGCAAACCTGGTGGTGCCTTCCTCCCGCAAGCTATGCTGCCTGGATGCCTTCAGGAGCGGCGTGGACCCAAACCATCATGGTTCAATTTCAAAGGCGGTCCCTGGATTCTCGGAAGCGCCCGCCAGATGGACATATTTTTCGTACGAGTTTTGTCGCGTCTCGGATTTAGAATTTGCTGCCGAAAATGCTAGCCAAAGACTGATGAATTAGTTCCGGAAAATAGCGAACTCGGAAATCTCACCTGACATCATGAACTTGTCAGATAACTTCTAAAATAAGACTGTCTCTGCTCACAAAAAATCTACAAGTCTTCACTTCGCGCAAAATAATCTCGTGTCTCTCTGATCCTGCTTTGCGCGGAAAAAAATCTCGTGTCTCTGATTACGAATAATCATTTGCCATTCCTTAAATGGACTTCATTTCTTCCTACACCTCTTTTTCCACTTCCCAGGTCTTCCAATTTTGAACTTCACGTGACGAAAAGCTTCCAATGTCACAACTGTTCCCCCTCCTGTGCCTAAATTCTGATTGGGAATTTTGAGTAATTTTGAACTATCTCTAATCGCTCTTTTGCAACGTTTTTTCTTAACAAGTCGCCACTTGCTTCTTTCCCCGTGTGTCCTTGGTTATACGACCGGGACGGGTCGTTTTTACTCACACCCTCGCTTGCTTGCAATTTCTAAACAGTAATAAATTTTCTTTTCAACAAAGAGCTCATCACCGTGGGTCAATGCGCCCCCGCCAGATGTGAACGTTCGCTTTGTCGCATTTCTCAACGGTGGACTTTTAAATTTTTAGAGAGTAGGAAGACTTTCCTCCCCCGCTCCATCGCTCGTTCTCCGAATTTAAAAAGCCCGAACGAGGATGATTTCTTCATTTTAATCACAAAATTATTCAAATCTCACAATATCTACCTTGAATAATGTACCATTTACACTCCGTGATACGTAAAGCACTGTCTCATCATTGACTTTTAACCAGCACTGTGGGAGTTGACACAAATTCACTATTTTGATTTCTCTCTTGTACAGCGAGGACAGAGAATAAATTTCGACTAATTTGTGGTCTGCATATCTTTTAGAAGAACTTCTCGATATTTTCCGTGAATTGTTGTTTTCCCTAGAACCTTTCCCTAGTGCACCCAAAATTTCATCCCCAGTAGCTTTAATTACATAAGGGTTGTTAAGTAGAATGTAATCAACAATATACCTAGAACAGTTTGTGACACGTCTTGTTGCTCCATTGTCGCTCTAATATGCCGTTGAACTGGTCTCTGCAGCACACGTTTCCTCGCATATAGACATCAATGCGATAATTGCTTATATTTCATTTGACTGTGTGTTACCAGATTGTATCCTTGAGGGTCTTCCATCAGCAATCTACTTTCTACAGTCTTTCACTCAGTGGCCTTTGCGTTTAACAGTAATTGCAACTATCTCTTTTTCTTGCTTTCGACTTACTTTTGCAATCTTGCTTTTGCCTTTCTGACTTTGCAACTACCAGTGCTACCTGAACAGCTTTGATATTGCCTTCAGCTTTAGTGAAGCTCATTTCAAACATACACAATTGCACTGTGATACATATTAAAAGGCAAACCAACAGAAAACTTGGCTTTATTTAGCTTTAAAATTCTAGGTGACAACGTAATAACAAACCATGGCAACATGCCATAGAGTTTGCACATCATTCACCCCTCCTGATATGTCTGGTACTCTCCCAGGTAGGGTGGTGTTCGCCTCAAGCGCGTGGAGCGCCGGACCTCCTGTTGGGCTGCGTCTGCTGTGCTCGTCCCCTCTATAACGAGCTCAATCTCACTTTCGGGTGCTGACGAAGCATGAATGAAAACACTAGACTCATCATCTGAGGACAATTCAGCATCATTTGACGGGAATGGTACTAAGTGCCTGTTTGAAATTGTGCCTTCTCTTCCGTCTGAATATCTGATGTGAGGATAGTTTGGGTTGCTTTGTAGGAGTTGTCCTTCTTCTACTATGGGATCGAATTGCGAATGACGCACACTTCTTTTTATTAGGACAGGGCCCGGAGTCATGAGTCAAGCAGGCAAAGATACCCCATTTGGACTTCTTCGGGAGTGGTTGAACATTCTTTCATGGAGAGTAGCATTTGTCGCCGTGCACAGTAGCGAGCGTATAGAATGTAATACTAAAGGCAGAACTCTTTCCCAATCCGTAGTCTCTAAGCCCTTGGATCTGAGACTTAGTTGAATTGTTCTCCACAAGGTACCATTTAAACGTTCAACTTGACCATTGCCTTGCGGATTGTAAGTTGTGGTCCTACTACAAGCAACTCCAAGTGAAACAATGTGTTGAGTAAGCTCGTGAGACATAAATGAAGTTCCCTTGTCTGAATGTATGTACATTGGGGTTCCAAAAATATAAAATATTTTATTCAGGCAGTCAATCACGGTGCCTGACATCATATCTTTGCATATAAAAGCGAAAGGAAAACGACTATATTCGTCAATAACCGTCAGTATGTATTTATTCCGTGACTTCGACGGTAATGGTCCTTTGAAATCTATGTTAAGCCGTTCTAAGGGGGCTGTCACTTTAATAAGCTGCCCGTTTAGCCGAGTAAACCGAGGTTTAATTTCAGCGCACACCCGGCAGTTAGCAGTCATTTGACGAATGTCGTTAATCGAATATGGAAGATTTTTAGATCGTGTCCATTGACTCATTCGTGTGATTTCTGGATAACAAAAATTTTCGTATATAGTTTTAAGATTATTAAGGTACATATGTGCACAAACTCTTGTTAATGCGTCAACGACGTTTTTTTTAGCCAGGGCGATAAATTATGTCATATTTAAAACAAGATAACTCTAACCTCCAACGTTCAATCTTCTCGTTCTTTATTTTGCTTGAATGAGTTTGGTTGAACATAAACGCTACGGATTGTTGATCTGTTATGAGTATAAAATTCCTTCCAATTAGATAGTGGCGCCATTTACGCAAAGCTTCAACTATGGCAGCCGCTTCTTTCTCAATGGAAGATTGCCGCCTCTCCGAGTCAGATAGAGTGCGTGAATAGAATGCAACGGGCTGGCCATTTTGAGTGAGGGAAGCAGCAAGAGCATGTTCCGAAGCGTCCGTCTCTACGGTGAACAAGGCATTTTCATTGATGGCAGACAAGGGAAATTTTGCGATATGTTCTTAGTCCATTAAATGTCGTAATAGCTTCATTCGAAAGTGGAAATGAGTTAATTGAAAGCAGTGGTCTAATCCTTTCGGAGAAATTTTAAATTCATCTAGAATAATGAGCGAAGAGCCCCAATGCAAGTTTTAACGCGGGCTTGTTCTCAGGCGCCGGCAGAGCAAGTAGTGGTTTGAGTTGGCTCTCGTCTGGTTCAATCTTATTATTCTCTATGATATAACCAAGAAGATTGATTAATTCTTTACTGAATACACATTTACTTTCGTTGAATGTTAGAATGTATTTAGAAGCAGCTTCTCTAAATTTAGACAAATTGATATCATGTTCTTGTTTTGTTTTTCCACAAACCGTTACGTCGTCCAAATAGGCAAACGTACTGTTCAAGGCTTCCCTTTCAATAATAAGGTTCAGAGCGCGCTGGAAGGCCGCGACGCCGTTTGTTACTCCGAACGGTATCTTTATAAATTGGTAAAGTTTGCCGTTTGCCTCAAATGCGGTGAAAATACGTTTTTTTAAAGAATAGGTACTTGATGATATGCACTTTTAAAATCAATTTGACTGAAATAATTATATTTAGCTACTTTCGCGTCAATTGTTTCAATTTTCGGTAACGGGAAGGCGTCGATCTCGGTGTATTTGTTAACAGTTTGAGAGTAATATATTACCATTCTCTTCTTATGTAGACCTCCACCTGCGATTAAGACTTGTGGTCGCCAGGGTGAGACAGTGGGTTCGATGATACCATCTTCAAGTAATTTTGAAACGTCGGTCTTTATAAAAATTTCATGATCTTTGTTATAGTGTCTCGATCGAACCGCTATTGGTCTTATGTGGGGTGATAACAGGGATGCAGGCGGTATTGACGCTTTCATAACATTACAAATGCATAATGGTTCATGTGTACCTCCAAGTTTCAGTACCAATGACGAATGATTTTTGAGAATGTCGTGACCGATTGTGACATCAGCACAGAGATCGTCGACAATTAGTAGAGGTTGCAGTTTATATTGATACTTTTGAAGTTGGATATTAACATGACAGATGCCTTGGATGAAAGATATGTGACTTAGTGAAGCTAACGTGATAGTTTGACGGCAATGTTTTATTTTTAGTTTCAATATTTCGGTTAGCTTCCTGTATATAAAACTTACAGAGCTTCCGGTGTCTATCAAAGCCTCTGCTTTATATCCGTTAAGTGTCATGGTACAGGGACCTTTCTTAAGCTGCTAGGAGATGCAGCGGAGATAGCAGATATTGCGTCATCACACTGAGCATCGTGTTCAGTAACAGCGTTCGCTCTTTGTGGCTGTCCGGATCTGCACACATTAGCGAAGTGGCCCTTTTTTCGAACAGATTTGGCAGTTTTCATTTACAGCAGGACATTTGATACGTTGGTGAACATTTCCGCCAGAAAAGAAGCATCGTCGTCTCTGATTCGGGCCAAAAGTTGGCGTGGTGGCGGATTCAGGTAAAGCATTGAGATTTAAAAGCGTGCTCATGTTACTGAAAGCTTGCGTATTTTTCTCCGCATCTTCAAGTGAAATTGCTAGGTTGACAGCTTCATCCAAACTCAAATTTAATTTTTCCAGTAATCTTTCGCTAATTTTCTGGGAATTCATACCAGAGATGAACGCACCTCGCACAGACTCCCTCTGATGTTCTTCCGCAGTCACTTCCTTAAAGTGACATTAGTGTGAGAAGTTTTAAAGCTTGTATATATTCCTTGACAGTTTCATCAGCTCTGTTTGCGAGTGGCCAACAAATGTCTATCAAGTATTTAATTTTTGGGTTTTAAGTAAATATTTTATAATACTTTGCATCGTCATATGTTTTGCTTTAGCGTATATGAGAGAATATTGATGGAGACAGATGATTTACTAACAGTTTCAGTTTCATTGAGTCTGTAGTATCCGCGGCGCATTCTTCAGATAAGAAATTTTTGAAAGTAAAGCGCCAATGTGCTCATTTCAAATCCGATACTGTTGTACTCGGTTCATCCTCGAATCACTCGGGGCGAAGGTAGCGTGCCATATAAACTTTTTCAGATTTACTTCCAGTAGGAATTTTACTGTTAGCCATGATACATTTAAAGCTAAATAAATTGATGCATTTGAAAAGGCAAACCAACAGAAAACTTGGCTTTATTTAGCTTTAAAATTCTAGGTGACAACGTAATAACAAACCATGGCAACATGCCATAGAATTTGCACATCACACTGTTAATTTTTGAAAGGACTTGTTATCATCCTTAGCCAATGGCATCCATGTAGACTGAAAAGTTTAAAATTGATTTGGCAAAATATTCAAAACTTTACAAAGTAACATTAAATCATGCAATTTACTTTCTTTTCTGGTCTCAAGGCCGTTATGTAGTTCTTTCCAGAGTCTTCTTAGCTTCGCTATGAGTAGAAACATCATCTCCTTGGACCCAACTGAATGCAAAAAATTCTGTACATATTTTAAACAACTCGTCTTTCGATATTGCTTCTAACTGCTGTTTTAGAGATTCTCAAGCTTCATAGGCTGTTTCTTTATCCATAATTTTTTAATATATCGCATCGGTGACCATGCTTGCGATCATTGACTTAGCTTAGCGATTCGCTTTTCGATAAAAATCGCAGCGTTCTTTAAGCTGTATTCTTTGTGACTCCTGTGCTGAAGCGTCAATGGGTTCTGGCTTTTTTAATTTGCCGTCGATTACTTAGGTTGTATATTCGTGATAATCTAGAAGATCGCGTATTTTTCGTTTCCACATCGGCCAATCAGCTTCTCGGGTCAAACGGATGATATGCCGACTACAATCCATGTTTTGATTTTATAGAACAGTTCAGTAAACGTTCAGTTCTAGATCACATTATGGGATAACCGGCGATATATGTCTTAGCTAAGCATCTACTATCGTTCTTTTAGTTCTTTTTAAGTGCACAGACTCTTTCTTCCCGCCTGGCGAAACCTTCATGCGACGATAGTTACCTCCAAGAATAAAATACTTCTGCCATATCTATCTTCAATCATCTCTTACGTGCATTTTTAAGCTCATGGAGTTGCCCATAACCAATTATAGTATTTGATTGAATATATTAGCAGCGGAGATACGACCAGCTTTCTCTGCGACTAGAAACAAACAAGCACATTTTATTTATTTATTTATTTGTTTACATTGGAAACCAAAGGAACTGTATATGGCATGCTAGCGCCATGGAATGGCAAGAAAACAAAACACATTGTTAAGAGTAAATAATGATAAGTCATAGTCGAAAAGTCTGTCATAATGAAGATTTAAATGCCAGGTTAGAATCAGGTTCAATTGTGCTGTTTTGCAATACAGGTGTTCGGAAGAGTATTTAAAATTTAATTAGTAATGTGAAGGGTGAATATATAGAAAGTGTTAAATCACGATACCCTTTTAAAGACAGTTCGTATGAAAGATATCGTCTTTTTCTATAAGTTCAACGGAAATTGCCATTAACTGGGTCATTTACATTAGGTGTATTTCATTTCTGAACTTAGTAATTTCTATTACATGTTAAGATATTACATGTTATGATTTCGTTCACTTGTTAGGGAGCTGCAAATTGGTTTTTAAATTGTAATTACCTTTTTATCTATTACAATAACTTGTAAATTTTTTCATTAGTTACTCCTGGTTTTAGGACTTTGAAATATCGAATTATTTTGACAAGAGGACGTGCCTAAGAAATTAGCGTATTGAGTAAGATTAAGTTCTTTAAGATAATTTTATTTACACTAAATAGATATGAACACTATCTAATAGACTTGGTCGTTATTTCCGTGTTTTTCAACGCAGACATCAACTGAGCATCAAAGCAATGCTAATCATTCAGTTGTTTTCACGAGGTGACAACATAATTACATACGATATTGACCTAGCGATTTTCTGTACCGGTTGTCCGAAGGAGAAAACGAAGTTTGGTATCTATGTCTCTCTCGCACATCGACTTGAGTGAGGGAGCTCGATTCCCCTCTTTGCCTGCTGCGTGCTGCGCACAAGTCGTTGTGCACAATACCTTTCTCCCCCTCCCCCCCAAGTGCGAGAGAGTGGATGATACCAAACAGTATCTTCTATCTCAGGTCACCACGGACACTCAAGGAGACTGCTCGGTCTATATAATTTCAGTTAATTCACGAAGTGCAACTGAAAAGCAAGAGAACGCGAGAAATTGTTTTGTTGGCTTCAGATGTCGACATCTATCAGATCTTACGATCACAAATAATAATGGAAAATAATTTCTCTCCAGATGCCCATGTGAATAAATGTCACGGGTGTCGTGTTTATTATTTCCATCATATACATAGAAAGAAATTACATATAAATTTGTAAAGAGAAAATCAAGAATGATTGAACGATTTTCACAGTTTTTTTTCAAAAATATCTTAAGTATGGGAAAGACTGATTTTATTTTCGTTTCCTACCACCTTCGTAATAATTGTATTTATAATTACAAACTCGTATGTATTTGTACCTAGGAAACGGCACAAGATCCACTAGAAAGCTAGATATACCAACATTTAATTTACACTCTTTGACATCTTAGAAGAAAAAGTTTATCATACGTGTACTTTTATTATAAGTAGAACAAATTGTAGGTTTTCAAACTTTTTTTGAAACAACTCGCATTGTAAAAGGGCTTTTACGATCTACAATAACAATACTTGCGTACGTCAGAACGTATTTCGGGTAACATGGTGCTTCACCGGCACTTCGTACAACAATCGCTGAACAAAACTGACAATTTGATTTGATACAAGACTTCGAATACAATTCGATACAAGACTCTTTATGAACGGCCGTCTACATCCCTGAAACGGACGAAGCTCAGCGCGTCCCTAGCATTATAATCCGAAAATCCTGTGCAGAGACAGTTCTAGGCATTTGAAACGAATTGTTTGAGAAAGGAGATTAATTCCCGAAGCGGCGAAGAGTGATATCCTCTTTTCGATTTCACTGTCCACTTTCAAGTCCAATCGCTTGAGAAACATTTATCAATGTGGTTTTATCGTCAGTACAAGTTCTATTACGTGGGATGTCTTGCGTGGGAACAGACTAATAGAACGTTGTTTCAAACGCCCCTGTCTCTCTTTGTCCAAAGTCGCGGACAAACGTTGTCAAACGCTGAAATAAAGTGGTTCGAATTCTTTTTCGAACTCTGATACAAAGTGGGATGTTTTTCACGAAGATATTTGGTCTGCGTCACTGCAAACATCGGCAGTCGCTCTCGGAATGTCTCTGGTTGTGTGTTGCGTTTCTTCGAGAACCTCGCTCCGTGGACGCTCATTACGATAAGCAAGGTCCTCTCCAAATGTCTTTCATCATCCAATGTCCTCGAAAATCAGCAAAGAGTCTCTGTACGTCGCCCCCAGACAGTTATAGTTTTCTGTCACGGAAGATTGTGTTATTAAATGCGAACATAAACTTCATTTTATTCTGGTGCACATAAAGCTGTTTCAAAAAGTAGCAAAAAATGATCCTGTGGTTATATCTAAAAAATCAAGAACCAACATGAACTCAAATATTCTATTTTGGAGTGAAAATAGGATATTTTATGTATGATGCTTTTCCGTACGTTCTCTTCTCGAAGTTTATTTGAACCAAACACATCATTACAGTAAGTTTCGAGTTCTGTTAGTTGGCACAAATTTTTATGTACAGATTCAATTATCAAGGACATCTGTCCCTTATTTTCAGCGGAATTCTCACTAGCATACATAATTAGAATATCGTCTTTGTTGATCTCTGTACCATCCTGTACACAGGTCATATTCAGATCTAAGTGCCACTTTCAAAAAAATTTAGAATTGCTTTTCTCTTTGCTTAGTACTTTGTTTTATTTTTTTAAATTCAAAATAGGTTTATATATGAAGACTACACAAGAAAGGGTTAAGTCAATTTTATAAACTTTTCAGAAGAGCAATTTTAAAGTTTGAAACGTTACAGTTTCAGTGTTTATTGCAATATGTTTTTGTGATTTATACAGTGCATAAAATGGCGCAGCAAATCAGAAAAGTGGGACGCAGCGGCCACTTATACTCTCAAGACTATATTGATTTACTTTCTTGATTTCCAAAGGAAAACTCTGTAACTTATACTCTCAAGACTATAAGTTACAGAGTTATCCTTTGGAAAATCAAGAAACTTGATGTTCTATAAGAAAATCACTAGGGTAAAATTTAACACAAGAAGAAATATTCTTTAATATTTTTATAACCGCATAAATAGAACGAAAATTATTGAAGTAGCTTAATTTGCCAGATTTTTTGTGAGGCTTTAGGGCTCGTCAACGGCAAGGTCATTAGAGCCCTTGAATTGTCAGACTTAAATATTATATTTCTAGATATAATCGCCGCGTATTTTGACAATCGCATTATTCTCACCGCTATGTAGATATAATACCCGAAATACGATCCTTCTTAAAGTAAAAGGAAACCGGGGACATTTCTTGGAAAATCACAAAACACTATGTTCTAAAAGGTAAATAAATCCTATAAAAAGAACAATTACATTTTTAAACTTGAGAACAATACTAATGGATTGTTGTGGCACCTCTAATATGTTGTAGGAAGTAAGAAGTGATGTAGTACATATATATTATTACTTTCTCATATACGTAGTATATAGAAAGTATTGTAATCGTGAACAAAAATCGAAAATGAGATTTTTACGGAAATATCCGTTTTGGAGACCCCTCATTCCGAAAAAAATGGTTTTTGGCTGGATGTCCGTCCGGTCCGTCAGTGCACAGCACTCCTGACCGAATGGATTTTTTTTTTCATTTTTCGTATTTTCGGTAGAATTCACTTCTGACATATGCACGTGCTTTCAATTTTCTTTTTTTTAACACAAAGGGCACTTCACATGAAGATAAAAGTACATTCCTATGTATTTTTCAAAAACTGGTCCAACGATTTTGCTTAAATATTCTATATGGAAAGTGTAATTAGTATATATTACACCCGCATTAACGGTATTTCACTTGAAAGTTTGGTATAGACGCACTGAAATAATTTCAACCTCCTTTACTAACACATTTGTTTACTATTTCAAGAAGCTTCAATCGCGGACGGTAAATTAGCGATACGACAGCTTGTGGGGTCCAGATTCTTCAAGCAAATCACATTACATGACAAATTTATGGGACGTAGATCGCAATGACAAAGAGAATTCATAAAAAAATTAGTTTATGAAGGTGCGCGAACGCAAAGTAATATCCTGGCTATTTCAACGTATCTCAGATCCTAACCGAATTCATCAGACGGAAATAAATGGGGAATAGTAATGCAGCGGTGGGAGAGCAGACACAGATTATAGAAGGTACAGATAGTTCACTCCCATAAGCCCAATGGTTACCTGAGATGAACCCCAGCGCGCCACGGGGAAGGACCAGAACTATCGTCAAAATTGCTCTCAACACCCCTCCCTTTTCCTCGTTTTACATCGCATAATTTTAATCGAGTACCCGCTGCCATATTTTGCAGCAGCCTACAAACAATTAGCGTGCAGTGGAAACGCAGAACCAACAATTCTAATTCTAAATGCGTGATTCGAACTAAAACACCCACAAATCAACACCAAGCAGAGGTCGAGTAGCTTCAATTAGTCGCAGTCGCCACATGAAGACCATGTGCTTGCCGCCAACGTCAACACTCACTACGCGAGCAACCAGTTGAACGGGTGTTGGGGGCTAGTTAGTTCGGTGCCTTGTCAGTGGAGCGCTGCTTCGAGTGATCCATCTGTACCTAATATAATCTGTGAGCATTGACTATTCGTCCATCACCTAACTACACAAGTTAAACGAAAAACTATGTCAAAACACACGGGGTCACGTACAGCGCATTAAATTCTTACTCCGCATCCCAGAGCACATTGGCGACCTCGGCGTCCATATTTGAAGTTCGCTCACCTTGATAATGCATATCCGCTCACCTAGCGGCAGGTTAATAATAATAATAATCTATAGTTCAATAATAACTTGTACATGTAATTTTTTGCGTAAAACTACAAACATATTGACATTCTATTAGTATTATAACTCGCAGCTAACTTTTTGTCTTATCTAGGAACTTATGCTGAATTTGATGCACTTTTTTAAAACACTTGAACATTGATGCACTTTTTTAAAACTCTTCTGATATTTAGAACAACCAGCTATCTACAAAAAATATGTATTGAATTTAGAAAAACCATTAATATTGCTCTTCTTTTATGCCCTATCTTTAATTAACAATTAAAGAACAAATGTTCTGAGCATGGGCCTTCATTGTTCTAGTCGTAGCACTGAGTCTTCTCGCTACCACTTACGCTACTAGTACTGGTCGCAGCTAGCAACCAAAAAATTACCTTTGTTACCGACGTTCAGATCAGTCAAATGGTGTAGTTGGATGGTTGGAATGCCATGGATAGCATTGACTCGAGCTGTGAACCCCTTTCACCTCCTAGCTGCTAGTTCATTCTTCGTCTTTGACCAGACCCTCGTGCGGTTACCGTGTCAATCTGAAGTCCCCGTTCTTTCTTGAAAATACAGCGCCTCACCTTCGTAACGAAAGTTCTTTCGTTGTAAAAGTTCATTGCCACTTGTCGAGATGCGACTAAAATGTCTTTGCGTCGCCACTCATTAAAGAACAAAATAAAAAAACAAAAAGTTTCCAACTCGGAGAAAAATTCAAGTTCTCAATTAAGGACAACTTGAAGTTTTATATTCAAGACCTAATGATCATCAGTGAGATAACGCACTAACCAGAATGTATTTAACCCAGTCTTTTCCCACTTCATGTGGGGTCGGCGAATGGGTATGGATATATGATGCTTCATTTGGTTTTGGCTGAGGAATTCGAGGGTGTCGGATTCCGCATCTCCCGTGAAGCGGTGATTAAGAATGACATGGGGTGAATGATGAGTTAATGTTGTTGTGGAATGATAGGCAGGGGAAACGGGAGAACCCTGAGAAAACCTGCCGCGAACACAACTCCGTCCTCGGATTCTATTTGGATCGGACCGAGTTTGAACCGGCGTCCCCAGAGGTAGATGGCGAGCGCGTTAGGCACTACTTAGGGTCGCCCCAATGCTCGAAAGATGTTATGATAAAGATGAAGATATACAAGGAGCGTCTCTGCGTGAGAACATATCACCTCGTCCCCCACTCTGTCCGTCAGAAGCTTGCTCACGTGCTTCGTTTTCAAAAACCATGTGACTTTTTTTACCCAATAATCTTAAAATCATACTCCACGTGAAGCATCGTTATTGGTTATTTTTTACACGAGTGCGTCTTCCTGGCCAATTGACAGGTTCCTTAGGAAATTTCCACACTTCCACAGCGTCATCTTTTTCAACCCCCCTCTCAGTGATCCTAACCAGACGCCTTTTAATAATAATAGAATACTAAATTTAAGCAACTTTCGAAATTTTAAAATGTCACACACATTTCTTTATCACATTCTTTCTCTACGGTTCGAAAACGCTCGCCAAGCCGTCACTGGGCTTCTGGCGTACAACTATCCCTTGACAATTCTAAAAGTTAAGGGTCCAGCTCCTTACATCCTCGCTCTCCGGGTCGCTATCTTTTGTCATCCTTTTAACTCATAAAAACCTATACCTCTCTTCTCATCCACGATCTGCGTCTTAGTTGCAGCTGCGCGCTAGAACCCAGATCTGTCACCAACACTGACCTCGTCTCTTTCAAACATATCGCGTGATTTTCCGTTCCTTAGCAGTTTCATTTCTAACGACGTTATTTATTACAAACTAACAATTTTCTCCTCCCTTCCACATCTGGCCAAAAATAAATGCGTAGAACGCAGACACTCTGCCCTTCGCTGAGTTTTATGGTCGGTTCCTCGAACGAGGAAAGACAAGACCCTTCGTCCATCACAACCGGTCGTTTTCCCTTTTCCTCTTCCACTGCAGCACCGCAGCAGAGGTCGCGGTACGATTCCGCTAGCTTCCGAAACATTCTAACCTTTCACAGCTTTAATAATAATCAAGGATTAATTAATTCTTACTACATATATGTGTTTTTATGGCGCATAGTGTTAAGTGTAACAATGTTGGGAATCCAAAGAGTATATTTTTGTAGATGTGTCATTTTGGTATGCTACTTTTAAAAGGAGAACGGATGAATGTTTGCATCTTTTGTTTCTCTTGGTATCGTGAACCTTCCACCCACGCGACCTCCACCCACGCACTACTCTAAGCTTTCACCCGGTGACGCTGTATCTTTTCGCTGCTTAAGCTTACGTATCAGATGTATCCAGTTTCCTCTGCCGGATGTTGTTATTAACTTGTGGATGCTGTATGTCGTATTTATGTGTTCGTGCATATTATTTGACACGTGAGGACAATATTTTATTAAAGTCATTTGTCGGGGAAGATTTTTTATTGTATTCACAATAAAGTCTCCTCTTCTCCAAAATAAATATTCCAAGTAGGTTTTTTTAAGAACAAGATTTATTGCGTAAATATGTAACCGTCTTGGAACAAACAAAGGAATAGCACAAGACGACAAACGGTAAAGCAGTTGAAAGTCCCGTGTGAACTTCGTTCTCACGTATAACTGGCGTTGATCACAAGGAGTATTCCCTGCGTTGACAGAGGGCGTCGTCGGTGGCAGCAGTCCACGGAATACAGCGATCTTCGACGTGACGACACCTCCAGTCGAAGTCGTCGCAGTCGTATGCCTTGTATCGATTCTCGAAGTCGATAGTTCCGAGTTGGAAAGTACTTCAGTCTCTTGATTTTTGAGGTTAGACGTTGTTTACAGCGTCGTGCGAGATTTCTTCAATCGCAGAATGGACTTGGAAATATTTCGATGTCGTGAAATATTTCGATCGCCTAGTTTGGAGATAGGCGTTTTTTCAGCGTCGTGCGAAATTTCTTCAGTAACAGAATTTGGGAGATAGAATTTCTCCAGCGTCTGGCGTAGTCAGAGTTTGACTTTGAAGATTTCTTGAACTCGTAGGAATATTGTCAGCACCCAGTTTGAAGATAGAATTCCTTCAGAGGTTCGGCGTCTAGCTCGGAGCTCCGGAGCGCGATGTGAACAGTTCAAGAGCTCGAGAGATAATGATTTTATCGTTGCTAGAAGGTATAATTTAAACAAAGACATAAGACGGTCTGGGGGACCCAACACTGTGTCGCAGTTCGTTTCTTGAAATTCTCCAGAAATTTCCTAGCAGGCTAGACGGAGTTCTCGGGTCTTCGAGCGTTTCCGAAAGCGTCTCCCTGCCGTCATGGAATCGCAATTGAGTCGATCTTTGTTTCATGGAATCTTCTATTGTTTACTATGTTGGAGGTTCCTTGGCGTCGTAGTTCGGGACTCTCTTGTGTAAAGAGTGGTGTCGCCTTGGGAACCAGTAAACAGTATGGCGAACATGTAACATTTCGTAGCTCGTTACATGGGGGAGCTTTCAACGTATTATTTGTATGAAGGTATGTACCTTTAGTTATATGTAGGAATTGTGTTCCTACATAATTATTTTAAAGATTAACTTCGTGACGCGTTTTTTGTCCTGAAACTAACGTGTTTTGAAAATCTTTTTGTTAATTTTGAATAATTTCTTTTAGATTCATTGTTTTATAGCAGTTTCAATAATTAAAAGTAAAAATATTGTAAATAATATATTTTAACACACAATTCTTAGACAAGATGGATTTGAAGTATCTTAATAATAATATATTACTTGATCATACTACTAATAAAAATATATATGACCTCTCACAACGAACCAAAATTAACAATAAAATTGTAACCTTAATTTACGAATGTATCTCTACAAGGATAAAATTTCTTTGAAATCACATCAACAATTTAACAGTACCTGATAAGAATTCTGTTATTTGTAGTAGTTTTATAGCTAACTGCTATATACTATATTAGTTCTGACAGGATTAACAGACTTAGATTGTAAAGAAAATGATTTCCAGTACATCAAATTAAAACGTTGGAAACTAGAAAAATGCTAGAAACATATTCCTAGTAAGAAATAAAAACAAATGAGCTTGAACGTTATTTCACTATTTGAAAAAATATGAAATCATATGATGTTGTGGTATTCATCACGTCTCATATCATCAAGTGATTGAACTTTATTTGTTCTGCGAGGAATTATAGCAAAATAGACATAAATTCTTGATTACATATTTAACGTTACGTAGGGTGGACACCTGATTGACTTGCAATCAGATATCCTCTTTCGTGCGGTTGAATAAATAAATATTTTGGATCCCACTTGGTCTATAAATGATTTATTGGAACAGACCAGTTTTTGTAGAACATTTGAAAGAATGATTAACTAGTCCTATAACACCGTGTGACAGACGGACGCGTAATGAACGTATACGTCGTCTGGACTTGCGTTTCTAGAGTGCCGGTGTCTTGTAGCGAAGATCCGTGTCATCGGACCCTCAAGAAGAGCAGGGTCGCGTCGACGTGCTCGGCGTGGGATCCCTCCAGAGGTCTGGATTTGGTTACAGCTTCGACGTCTTGTCTTGTCGGCGTCGACGTTGAGTGGTTTCTTCGCGTCCAGCGAAGACTTGGGTTTTTGGTACGTATTCCGAGTCGTGGAAGGCACGTATCAAGAAGCTCCGTCGAGATAAGAGCTTGGATATTACAGCGAAGAATATATTAGACTGTTCGCAGCGAAGAATACATCAAAAGTGTGCTCGTCGAAAATGGTTCGGAGCAGAGTGCGTTAGAACGACTGTTCGCAGCGAAGGAGGCATTAGAAGTCCGCTCGCAGCGAAGAATATATCAGACTGAAGCTTGCCCGTCGAAGTAGCTCGGAGCTGAGAGCGCAGCGGAATGACTGTTCGCAGCGAAGGAGATATTAGAAGTCGTTGTTATTCGTCTCCTGGGTAGCTACTTGAAGTAGAGACAGTTGAGCGTCTACGTCATATTAACTCCAGTTGGGCCGGAGAAGGAGCGGTCTTGTGGATGCTACTATAACGTATTATTTATATTTATTTGTAGTATATCATGTAGCGTCTTCCATGGATGGATTTGCTGAATCATACTTCGTTTGCTATTCTTTGCAGGCCTTGTAATGTGTTGGCCATGACTTAGAGCTCTCGTGTACAGAGGGCTGTGGCTAGTAAAATAAACACGAAATGGCGTGTGTTCGTTGTAAAAGTGAACGAATAGGAAATCCACCAGAAGCACATCAGGCGTGACCATAATGGGGAGGCGTGTAATCTACGCGTATTGTAACAGGGTGCAGCTGAACTGTTACACATATATTTTCCGTAAGTACTTCCGCTGCGTCCTTCACCAGAGTGGAATCTTCTTTCTTTAAACATATCCATAAATAACATAAGGTGTGTTGTAAAACACATTAAACAATACTTGTATTGCAAAAAATTATGGCACAATACACATAAATTGTTGATTACATTTCCTGAATGTAAAATATTTTTCGTAAGTACTTCTGCTGCTTCGTTCATCCGAGTGAACTCTTTATTCTTCACTCAAGTCCACAAAATACATAAAATGTGTTGTAAAACACATTGAACTATATTTGTTTTGCGAGGACTTATGGCAAAATACGCATGATTTTTTGATTACATTGTACTATATTTTTCGTAAGTATTTCCGTTGCTTTCTTCAGCAAAATAGACTCCTCATTCTTCATTCAAATCCGTAAATAACATAAGGTATGTTGTAAAACACATTAAACATTACTTGTTTTGCAAGGAAATATAGCAAAATACATATGTATTCTTGATTACATTTTCCGCATGTACAATATTTTTCGTTAGTAATCCGCTGCTTACTTCACCCGTATGGACTCGTATGTCTTCACGCAAGTCCATAAAATACATAAAATGTGTTGTAAAACATATTGAACTATATTTGTTTTGGGAGGACTAATGGTAAAATACGCATGAATCCGTTATTACATTTCCGGAATGTGAAGTATTATTCGTAAGTATCTCCGCAGCTTCCTTCAGCCGAGTGGACTCTTCTTTCTTCACACATATCCGTAAATAATATAAAGTGTGTTGTAAATCATTTTAAACATGACTTGTTCAGCGAGGAATTTTGGCAAAATACAAACATTCTTGATTATGTTTCTGACATTAAAAATATTTTTAAAGTACTTCTGCTGCTTCCTTCAGACGAGTTGACTCTTATTTCTTCACTTATACTCGTAAATAATATATGGTGTGTTGTAATACACATTGAACTTTATTTGTTCTGCAAGGACTTCTGACAAAATACACATGTATTCTTGATTACATTTTCGGCATGTACAATATTTTAGTTAAGTAATGCGCTGCTTCCTTCACCTGAGTGGACTCGTATGTCTTCACTCTTATGACCGTAAACCTTTTAAAATGTGTTGTAGAACTCATGGTTCCAGAGAAAACGGAAATATTTGATTCTTGTAATATTTCTTGTAACAGCAGTCCTTTACAAACTGAAAAGCGAAAAGAAATTCATTTTGTAAGGACGGGTGTCTAATTAGACAGGAATGCTTTCTGAGTTTGTTTCTTACTTTTTATAACTTGTGACTTGTCTTCCGCGGTCTTGTTCAGTAACCGCATCACACAAAAGCAACAGTTCCATCTGGCGACACGAATGAAGAAAATTACCAAAATTTTACAAGTCCATATCTGCCTTAGCTATTCGTTAATAACAGTGAGAATTGACGGCTGAATTCAATAGCTGATGCATTGAACACATTCGCACATGGATCCATATGGAATAGAAAAATAGTACAGGTGTTGGTAGTATGTGTTGTTCACTGATAATTTGAGCTGCGACTGACTATTTATGTTGCCGACGTAACTGGGAAAACTTTTTCCTTCGTTTTTCTCTTGTCGACGATATTATTGCGCTAAATGACGTTTGACCTTTTTATTCGGCTAGGGTCTACAAAGAGAGAGAGAGAGAGAGAGCTCTCTTCCTCCAAGGAGAAGCTGGCAGCAAAACCGTCTGTGCTCGAGTTCGAAGCTGGCCTTATGAGTAATCAATGTTAACAAGTCTGGCGTTGGACGGCGCGAAATTTAAACCACTTTAACGGGCTTGCGTGTACACGCGATGGAATATAATACTGTTATATTATTAATATGAATAATTTAATTGAACACAACCCGAATATCTAATTAGGTGATTTTGGATCTCCACTTGAGCACTTTGGTGTTCACGCGAGTTCTTAAGAAGCACGCTTTTGCTCAAGACCCGTTAACTCGGTCCTAGAAAGTGACCTTACGGGTCCTACGTTGGGCCGCTAGGAGTGCATTTACTAGACCGGCCTAACGCCATCCACAGGGTTGACCCCATCCAGGCACGGCGTCATCTCTTTTATGGCACCAGCAACATGAGTCGCCCATTTGTCTGACATCCGAGCCGATTTTTTGTGTCGAGCGTGTGTTAAGTCAACGACCCCTAAATTAAGCTATTGAAATCTATCCACTCTTTTCTGTTTTACTGATTTCAACATTCTTTGAACTGCTCTAGTCACGCTTTTATCACACAAATATCGCGCACACTACTGCGTAATATGTAATATGATTAGTAATATGTAATATTAGTAGTGTGTTTTCTAATATTCTGCCACCGGGCAAGTACTACCCCTTAATTTATTTCACATTTTATACGACAAAACTGACGTGAAATTGAGTAGTACTTAGATTTTTTTTGACTCTGAATAAAATAAATTTGCCGTCAAATCATCACTTACAAACAGCGGATGGAGTAAGAGAAATGTAGACACGATTATCTGGCACTAATATTCAACCATCTCGAATATTCATCGATAATTGTGTGGTACATCTGCACTCTTTCTGTCCGTGATTTGGATGGACTTGACACATTTTCTCAGTGAATACCATATTATTATGTGGTTATAACTCTGAGACTAAACCCATTACATTCAACTAAATTGACCCAACTGAAAGTATGTCTGATGAACTACATAATGACCTCAACGACTCATTTTTGTGAAATTTAGACTAGTTTTTGTGAAGTTTCTACATATTTAATTTGAAACATAGTATACTACATGAGGCACTTACATTCCTTTTTACAAATGTTGCATTGGATTATACCTTATCATGGAATTGGTATTGGTTGCCTATTCTTGCTTATGATGATAATAGAAATAAAACGGTAATAAAAAACTTACACCCTTTTAAGAAAAATCCAAGTTTATTAATGCAACACTATTGAAATATATTAACGCAATCATAGTGGAATCATAAAAACATTCTTAACATGGCTTTAATTTTAAGAGACCGCATCAAATGCTCCTTCAATATCGAAGAAGAGACACAATATTGTCTCTCTCGTTCACTTATGCCATCCAATGATAATATTTCTACAGNGCATAACAAGCACGCCAAGCTAGCACGCTAGTACCTGCGCCTTGTGACGCCTTGTGACGACACTACTACGTCGAACCGAACTAATCACCATTAATATGAACACCGTCAATTATCTCCATTCTTAAAGTATCAACCTTAGATACGGATAACAGTCTTCTCCACTTCTTCGCCTCGCTACTTACAGCTCAGACGTGTATCAATCGAGCTCCTATGTGAAAGTTGCAATTCAAACGAAACTCACTTAATTTCAACTCTGGAATATACAAAGCGACTAGCTTTAATTACCACGCAAATCCACAAGGACGCGAACATTTAATTCGCCACGAATTCTTCAACTCGAAGAACTTCGGCGACAAGCCGAACTCGTCCAGGATTCTCCTACGTGAAGAACAAGCCACGAGGATCTTCATCCCCGGAGCGGCTCAACCCGGAATCCACGAACTACGACGCAGAGACCGTCACCGGATTCACCCGACGCCGAGCTCTCCAGTTCTTCAGGACCAACACTACGTCTCCACCAATACGTGAGACTCAGGTTTACGTAAGACAAATAAAACCTTATTACAAACCTGCATTATATACAAATTATTTATGTGGTTTCAAGGCGGAAGATCTTGTCTTTTGGAGTCAGCAAGACCATCTTCCACCTACACAGATAAACCTACAATAGTATACTACATGAGGCACTTACATTCCTTTTTACAAATGTTGCATTGGATTATACCTTATCATGGAATTGGTATTGGTTGCCTATTCTTGCTTATGATGATAATAGAAATAAAACGGTAATAAAAAACTTACACCCTTTTAAGAAAAATCCAAGTTTATTAATGCAACACTATTGAAATATATTAACGCAATCATAGTGGAATCATAAAAACATTCTTAACATGGCTTTAATTTTAAGAGACCGCATCAAATGCTCCTTCAATATCGAAGAAGAGACACAATATTGTCTCTCTCGTTCACTTATGCCATCCAATGATAATATTTCTACAGCGTCTTCTGTACTTTTCCCTTTTCCTTACTGAATCATTACTGACGCTCATAGATATATCCTTTGTTTTCAATATATTCTTGGAGCTTTTGTCCTATCCATTTGTCTAAAGCTTTGCCCAATCAGCGATATGAGTGTACAGGATTTTGAATTTTGAGGGTCTCTTGTCTCACTTTTCAAGAACAATTTTAACCCTGCAATTTTCCATGGCTGAGAGAAATGTGCATAGTGTATATACATGTTGTATAATTTGTGAAATCCGTCCTGTAAGTACTTGTAGCTTTCCTGAGCCATTTCATGTGAGATTCTATTATAACTGCTAGAGTTCTTCTTTTTGAAAGCTAATATGTTCCTCATTTCCTCCTTTGTTATCTCTTTCATAACACATATTTCTTCTTCACTCCATTTCTCAGAAAAGTTGTCTTCTTCTATTGCCGGTAAAAGTTAATCTAGTATACTCCGACCAACTTCCTCTCATCTTCCGACCCAATATTGTGCCAAATTTCTTTTTTTTCCTTCTCTGCTACTATTTTGTACAGCTTTCCACAAGACATATCCTGATGTACTTCTTCTAAGAAGGGTACCCTTATTTTTCTTTTCTTACTTGACCTTAATTTTGAACGAAATATATATGTTAATGTCCAAAACCCGTAATAAAATCTAATTGGTTTCTAATATTTTCCGAAAATCCGAAGAAAGACATTTCACTCAGACCGATCCTGCTTGCAATCGCACAGCAGATTTTGTAGTAAAGATACGATTTATCTTTCTCCGTTAACAATAAAAACTAAATCGGGTGTGAGAGGCCGCTGCGGTAACCACTCACCCATTGGCGCCGACACCCTTCTCCGTTAATTATTGTAGATAAACAGCACGTTAACATGAATAAATTTCTACTTTTATTTATTATTATTATTACAAACTATATTTTATTATTATATTTATTACAAATTATTTCACGAGTTTTAAAGGAAATGAAAAATATAACACATTATACCCTAAACAACGCCGTTTGAATTCGTTATTTCCGAAATATTCTTTTACAGCGTACTCCTAAAATAGATTACCAACATCCCGTCAATATTTCATGTTCCTAAACTCAACATTTTTCTCTCTGCTCTGAAGAATTCGTCAGACATTCAAGACGACACAATTGAAATATTTCCACATATTTCAGAAATAAATATTTAGATTTTTTATTTTTCCAATATTTACATTCGAAAACTGAGAAGTTATCTGAATTACTTCATAACATACAGCAGAAATACTATAATATAAATTCATTGCCAACAAATAACTCCCAGAAACATGTCCACTCTTTGAACCTATAAAACTCAAATGGAAAATCACAGACACCCGTTTCTAGATACAAGAATTAACAACGTGTACACACAGAAATAATGATATATGACTAAAAAGCCCTTGGAATATGGTGATAACTGCAAAAATATACAAATATCACATTTAAACCCCGACCAATCCTTCGGAATATCGGAAATTAGGAAATTCCTTTATTCCCGAGCCTGCACAATAAAAAACAACATTCTACAAAATATTCAAGTTATTAACACTATTAAGATTCATGTGTCACTTATTCAGGACAACGCACCAATAATATATACAGTTTTTCATCCACTTAAAAGATATATATCGAGAGTTCCAGCATCGTATATATGTTTTAAAACTCAAAGACATTCAAAAATAAAAATCGAATTGATTAATTTACTTATTCGTAAGGTATAAAGGAAACAAAATATTTTTCCGTTAACGTAAACGACTAAAAATGAAAATATTTCTAACTCTTTGCAGCCTTCAAAAATTCACATTAAAAAAAAATCAAAAAGCAAGTTTAAAATATATTTATTCTTCAGTTCCTTTCTCACTTAGCAAATGTTTACATACAAAAAACAGTTTCAATTAGTCCGTAAAAGCAGTGGAATTTGCAAAAAATTGAAATGTCACACTGCACCCCATTTCACCCTTTTAAAATAAAAAAATACTTTCCTTCTCAGTGGAAGTCGAGGATATAAAGCAAATCGACGGCTTAAATTTTGTATTTCCAATCATAATAATTTCTGCTCTTTTTGATAAATTAGTCATCAAGGCAGTTCATTTCTCAGCACACAACCGCTTATATTACGGGCAGGTACATGCCTTTAACTTTAACTAAAACCCCATAAAAAACAACTTTAACAAACAATAAAATATTCAAGAGAGCGAGAAGGAATTAGACTGTGATGTGTTCTAGTAACGTTGGCCGATTATGGACTAGGTTATATGGTTTGTAAATGAATTATATTGTAATTTAACTCAAAGGAATTGTTCCATAATGAACGATTTAATGTAATATCCTCATATTAAAACAGTTCTAAAATCAAGAAAAATAAAGTAGAATGAAACAAAGAACAAATTATAGAGTTAAATAATAACAAATTTTCATCTTCACTTGTAGGTGTAAGAAACGATTTAAAATAAATGTACAGAAAGTTCCCCATGTTCTCTAACATTCAAAGCTATTTATAATAAAGACACATATCTTAAGCTTTCATCCTCTTACCCCCAATTTCTATATTGCCAAAACTTATTTTCTTATGGACCAAAATATTACACTTACTCCATTCTTTTTTATAAATATTAGCTTTTATTGAATGAAAGAACAAAGCAAAATACCCCAGATCCCCTACCAGAGTTATCCTTTCAATTACGAAGAATGATAGAAAGAAATTAAGAAGAATACGTAAACTTACTAACCACTTTTAGCCTAAAATATATAATTACCAAATTTGAAACATAATGTACGAACAATATAGCCTAATAGGTAAATCCTTTTTCCCCTCTTTCAACCCCATACATTCAAGGAAATTCTCCCCATTTACAAAAATATTAATCCCCGGTCCCCTTGCCCCCTGTCACTTCCTCTATCCGTTCCGCTGAGCTACTAGAAGTCGTGCCAGAAGCCGGCACCTCACGTATATGTGTTTTGTGCGCTAATACCAATCGCAATTTGAGCGCGTGGTCTTGCAACTCAAGAGCTTCCAAAAGATGTTTGTTCACTGTGCATTTCTTAATATGAGTGTTCAGTTTGGTACTTCGAATTCGCCTCACAGAAATGTTGTCAATCAATTCTCAAGATTTCATGAAGAATGTTTAATATTCCGAATATTCTACCATTTGCACTTCAACATAACATAAATGCTGTAATTAATAATTAGTTATTCATAATTAATTACATTTACGAATGAACGAAGTATCAAAACCTTGGTAGGGTAATGGAATTTGCCGAGACCACCATCGACGGGTCGTTGCCGAGAGGGGGATGAGAAGGTCTGGAGTAGGTAGTGAGGCGAGGGCCCGTGTTTTGAAATAGCTCATAAATTTTAACATGTGGAAATGGGTCGCCAGTCACACACTTTCGTCTGCAAGAGAACCAAAGAAAAATGGAAGGGGGTAGAGAGGGCTGATCAGCGGAGGCGAAATATAAACAACGAAGAAAGAGCTCGTGAAAGAGCTTGTGGAGATGAAGCTAAAGGTCAGTGAAAAAAGTGATAAACGAGGTTCTGCGTGCGTAGCTGTATTAAAAACCAAAGAAACACTTTTAGGAAGGACCAGAGACTTTCGCATAAACATTCGAGCGAAGAAAGGTATTCGTGGTATAAATAAAGATAAAATTTAATGTTTACGCAATTATAGTCAAAAATTGGAAAAATTCCTTAGGGAAGGAACAGATTCTTAATATAAATACGCGAGTGGGGTGGGACACTTGTATAATAAACAGTGATAAAAATAAATGGGAGTGCTGCCGCAAATTTTAGAGAGAGTAAAAATACCGAAGGGTGAGAGCTTGGGAGCCATGAAGTAAACATTGCAAATTCCAAAAATGTTAAAAGTTAAGGTTTGTTATATCAATAAAATTTAAAGGGCTGTGTCTGTGTAACGTCATTAAAGGAATGTATGATAAAGTGAAGTTAGGTGAGTCACAAGCGTCTCAAGGGCAAGAGCAGTGGTTGGTCGAAAACCAACAAACGTCACGAGAAGGACTACCAATCAGGGCAATCTTATTAAGGGTTGAGTGAAGATGTCACTGGATTAGGGAAGTCATGTGACGCGCAAGGAGAAGGACACTTGACAATGTTAAGGAAAGAAGAGTGGGGATTGAAGTTAATAACATAACCAACAGAGGACCTCAGGGCTCATTCTCATTCTAATTCGCATTCTATT
Source organism: Laupala kohalensis (assembly GCA_002313205.1). NCBI lineage: Eukaryota > Metazoa > Arthropoda > Insecta > Orthoptera > Trigonidiidae > Laupala > Laupala kohalensis. Next base: position 156,362 of record NNCF01129691.1, read on the forward strand.
GTGTTAATTCTGCTCAGATATTCACTTTGCTCAAGTCTCAGTTGCTCAATGTTAGTTCTCATTTTCGCATTTTTCGATTCTAAGTCTCGACGATTATTCTCGAAATTCATGATCGGCTAGTTTTTCTCAAGCTGATGGAGTTTTCAGTAGTTCAACTTTTTAAAGTTCCTCCTATATTTAAGGAGGAATATGAACTTTGATTTCAACGCGACAATCGACTGCACTACATCATTTAGAAGTTGAATATTCTCAACTTAGACTTTTCAACTCTGTGGAGCTATTAAAAGGATGATGTTACAAGTACGTGTCGAACCGTTGAGGTCCGCGAGTCGTGTTTTCATTTATCGAAAAGACTAAGTAAACTCAGTTCGAAAGAATTCGCACTTGAGACGAGTGAAATCCTCACGACTCCAGCTGTGAACGTGCTTTGGGGGGAGGACCGAGCTAGCGACGCCAGACGAGTTTGCTGACCTTTGTCAGCTGTACGAGGGGTTGCGGTGTCCAGGCGAGGTCGAACGTGAGTAAATCCAGGGCGAGTCGTCGGAGGGCATTAACCTTGCTATCCCAGGGCTTCGTCAGTCATCGCATCACCCACAGATAACGAGGTTGGGAGTTCCCAACTGGCTTATGACGTTTTGCTTTGTGGAAGAAGATTTTGTTCGATGATCAGTAGAGATTAAAAACGCCTTTGCCCAGAACCTTTGAGTTAGATAAAATGTTAATTAAAGTCAAAACCAAAGGGTAATGAAGCAAGGCCGAAGATAAATCACTTGTAAAACCTAATATTAAGCTTTGTGGAAGATAAATGTGTAAAATGTGCTTCGCTGTGAATCCAGAGATAGGGAGTGTGCATGCTTTAGCATTAGTTTTATGTATTATTTCTTCTTTTTTTTGTGTGTATTAAAATTGAACCAATATGATATTTACTTATGGCGTTTTTCTTCAATGGAACCCCGTGTGTGGTCATTACCTCCACAAGGGCATGAACCTACATGGTTTTATTTTGTTTCATTCTTTCAGTGCTGATAACCATTAACTTAAATTACCCTGAGATTATTATGATTATTATATTACATTTGGCTTTCCCAAAGTGGGGCCAAAATTAGTATAGCACCCCAAAATATATCACAATATATTGAGTGAAAAAAATTAGTGTTCATTTGATTTATTTTTTGTATTTTTACTTATTGTATAGCAGTCTCACAATTGCTACACGTACTTTTTGTCTATGCTATTACCAGCCCGCAACGTAGAGTGTCCAGTCTCCCATTAGCCGACTTGGCATCTTCGCTTCTTCACGACTGGAGATCGAACTGACGGTCGTTCGACGAGTGTGAAGTTCATTCGGGAACATCTGAGCTGTCTGTTGCCTCGATTTGAAGAAGAGAGAAAATGGACTAGAGTGTCTCATTGCTGGTGCAGAGGCAGCATCTGGCTCGCCACCTCTGAGATTGATCCTTTATCCATGTATTCAAAATATATGGTACGAATACATGCTAATTAGTTGTTAGGAAAATGTAATGGGTAAAAATAGAGCGAATACATGAATATGTCATATTATTATTATTATTGAATAACTAAAATATTATATTTAATGTATTTCTAAAACATGTATGCTCACTAAGAATTAGTATAAGACGATAGCATATTAGTATATCATTTCACGTTTGATATTTTGGTAGTTTGAACATCATTTTCATGTGAAGACTATTCTTAATGAACGTAAAGGGAATGAGTATTCGGTAAAAATATATATTAGTAACAAAAATTTAAGAGGAGTTCTTCAACCAACAGAGAGAGAAACTGTGATCGACTGACAAGTCCAAATAGCAAGATTCTAAATCTGAAGAAAGGTATTACTTCCAAAGATCGTCTTCAATAGACGGACCTCGCTTCCTCTTCCTTGAGCATCGTCGCAGAGAGGCAAGAGCTCCAAAATTTCTAGCCACGCATTCCTCCTCCTCCTCCTTCCCCATATCTTCCTCTTCACCAATTCTCCCTCATCTTCCAGCGGAACAAATTCAAAAGTGATGCGTAGTAATCAAATTTTGTGAAGATATTTGGAGTATTTATGATTGAGTGATGTTGCAGATTCCTACCGTTGTCGCTCTGGCAGAAAATAAAGGCCAGAAAGACCACTTTGAACCATGACCAATCGCGACTAGGACACTCGCTTGCAGCCATGAAGTGCAATTTCGTGTCGTAGCTGCCTCACAACACAGGTGAATCTGATCGTTTGCTGTGGCAATTGTATTAGAGTAAACGTGCTGAAGAGAAAAACCACCGGTGCCTTCCAAACTATGTTTTAAAATGGTGTGGCTTTTACATTCTATATTTTTCACACTTTACATAAATTTAATATTACCTTTATAATCTTATTCCCACGGATTGCGACTGGAATATTTCCGTACAAGTTGACTGCTTACAATACTCTTTGCTTACATGGAATAATTGGTTCCGTTGTATCGTTATGGGGGTAATTTACGTTAGTTATATCTGATTTCTGAACTCGGTAATGTCTAGTTTTTTAATAAACGCATGTTATATATTACATGTCAAGATTTGTCATTTGTTGGAGAGCAGAAAATAGGTTTTTAAATTATGAAATTATATATTTGTATAATACAATAAAGCTATTCCTGATCTCAGGGTTTTAAAATCTCGTGTTACATTGACACAAGGAAATATGTAGACAATGCTACGAAATTAGCGCGTGACATACCTTGAGCAAGATTAATGTTTTAAAAACGATTTCACAACTTTTTAAATCTTTCTTTACGTTCTTTTAATAGTTCTTCTGTAGTAATGGTGTCGTTACGTGGTAGTCGGCATGAGGGCGCTGGTGTGGCGACGCGGTACTGTCGGCTGCCTGCCTATGGAGGTGTAATGGAGGGGACGAGAGAGGTAAACTTCCCCTTGGAGTTTTCGTGGAGGGCTGTGCTCGAGGGAACCGCACCTCGCTTCGAGGCGAGCGAGATGGAGTTGGGACGAGGCTATGGTTATAGTGGAACTATATATTGTTATTTATCTTTAGTTCAATTATATTTCTGTTATACCAATAAAATTTGATAAGGTTTAAGAAGATGGTTTATAACTCATTGGTGACGAGGCATTTTTAATTAAATATGGAAGCAGTGTTGCAGCAGCAACAGGAGCAAGCACAGCAGCAAATACAGCAGCAGATAGAAGTGCTGCTGGGAGCGATGGAGGCCATTCAGCGGGCGGCGTGCAAACAGCAGCCGCCGCCGTTTACTAGGTTTGATAGAGATAAGGAAGACTAGTCGCAGTATGTGGCAAGACTAGAGCACCACCTTCAGTGTCACGCGGTAGCGGATGAAGAAGTATGTAAGTGCTTCTTTCTAAGAAATGTTGGGAACTATATTTGTGAATTGCTTAATAAGCTGTGTTGCGATGAAGATATAACTAAGTTGTTGTTTCAAATTTTTCAGAGTAGAAAGGAGGGACAGACACATGCGGAGTGGCTACTGAATTGAAAGGATTGGCAAAGCTTTGTAGGTTTTGTTGTGGCAAAGAAGGTTGTGAAGAGGATTACTCGGAGTCAATGACCAGAGACATGTAGGTATTATATACGACGAAAGATAAGGTGCGTTTAGAGGCAGTAAACCAAAGTGACCCGTCATTAGACCCGAAATGCTGAGACCAACTAGTTACAATAACTTCACATTTAAATTTTTATGTATCTTGTCAACTGTCTCGCTGCTATTTTAATTTACTGTAAATATTATGCTTAATGTATAATTAATATGTTTATCTTCACAAATATAAATATCCACGTTGGTTCGTAAAAAGTTATATACTCGTAAAGAATGCATCTAAATTACCATGTTCTCTACAAGCACGCATAATTCAAAGCACAGGTGCAACGTAACGTGCTTTGTGTAACAAAGCGTGCGCAGGGAATATTTGACGAAATATGAACGGGATACCCGGACACCTTCAATTTGCACTGAAACCCGAATTTTTCCATCGAAAATCGTGTTGAAGCTGCTGTTTCGTTGTGTATATCACTAAATGTTGATACATAGGTTATTCGAGATCCTAATACGCATATTTTTTTCATCTAAAAAATGACGAAGAATTTGTGATTTTGAAAACTACCCCCTGATTGGAGAGCTTATATCTCGCGAAATACAGGGTTTAACTAAAAATGGTTAGCATCTTTTTTTGTAGGAAATTTAATGAGAAATATTTTTTATGTACACAACTTTCTCGAAAACCTGACCGTTGGACGTCAAAACGGTAAAAAACCGCGTACATGCACATTAGCGGTGCGTGGCTCCGAAAAATTTGGGGGATAATTGTAAACAATACTACATTCTACACCTAATTATCAGTTTCAAAACTTTACGAATTATTTCCCTTATTTTTGCTAATTTCAGTGTACTAGGGGAGGAGAGAGGGGAACATGCCCTTGGAGTTTTCGTGGAGGGTTGTGCTCGATGGAGACTCAGCGTGCTACGAGATGAGCCATGAGATGGATAGTTGGGTGGAGGCTATGGTTATAGCGGAACTATGTATTGTTATTTATCTTTAGTATCTTTAGTTATTGTTATGCCAATAAAATTTGTTAAGGTTCAACAAGTTCGTTTATAACAGCTTCAATGCACGTATTACGGTGTAGTTGCTACTTCTATTTCCTTCTTCAACCTCACTTAGATAGAGTTTACAAGAGACGTCATTTGCAGTTCATAAAGAGCTTTAGCTTAAGGCTTGTTCCAGCAGCAATCCCATATAGTTCCGAACGGTTCCGAACTGTCCCGCGCATGCGCAGAAGCGAAATCCCAGTTGTGCGCTGTTTCAGCAGTCGCCAGGGAGGAATTCCGAACCGTTCGGAGCCGTTCTGGAATTTTGTAGGGATTTTAAATTCGGAACTGTGGTTACGGTCGGTCACCTACATGTTTCGTAGGCGTTGGGGGAAATAAGCGGAAACAAAGCGAGTATCACTCGATTGTTTGGCGTCGCCGTGTTAACTTCTCTTACTGCGCTACCTGTTTTGTTCGACTTCCCGTTTTTAATTGGATTATTCTTTCGACTTTCGGATCACCTCTCCTATTATATTATGACCCTGCTTTTTTATTTGAATTATTCTTTCAGCTTTCGAACCATTTGACCCTGCTTTTTACCTGTTTATTCTTTCCGAGCAGTGACTGAAATCTTGTAGTTTATGTAGTTTATAGTTTATGTTATTAAAAAAACCTGTTTTTTTAATAAATTTTCTGTATATTTTATTTTATTATATTTATTTAATTCTGTATGAATCTCTAAAGTATATTTCACTTCTATTTTCATTAGATTCAGTTCATTTCACGACTCATTTCTCTGATTAATTTCCATTTGTGATTTAATACTTATCGTTGTTCACCATGTAATATTTTACTTTCCTCATCACCTTTTTATTTGGTTATTGGTAGATTAAATAAACAATGGAAGAACATCAAGTTTGACTTACCATCCATTCTTTCTTGAAGTAGACAATAATTTATATTCAAAGTGTGAAAATATACACGATATTAAAGTAAGAAAATATAAAAAAGTATATGCTTGTTTCTGAGTATTTTGAATTGTGTTGGGAAGGTAAAAAAACACTATTTTCTAGCGTTATCAAGGGATGGGTTAGCTTTGAAAATTTATATCAGCAAAACTGTGAAACCTAGGACATTTACATTTTTACACGGTGTTTCTGGGATACATATTCATAAACTGCAATAGTTTTATAATTTTATCTTAGATAAAAAATAATTATATACAACCTTGCAATCTCAAAGTTTTCTAATCGTACGATCTTCCATAGGACCTAAAAATAACTGTATTTACAAATTAACAATTAGCTTATTAATAATGGTACATTGTGATTGTATCTCTTGACACAACACGGAAGACTCGGGATTTGGGTACCCGCCAGTGATACACACTACCGCACATTGATCTTCCACGTTTAATCAAAATATATGAAATCACAATGTACCATTATTAATAAACTACTTGTTCATTTTTATCTTATTTTTACTTGTACTAATTTTACTAGATATGTCATTTTAAAACTGCTACTTGTTGACATTTTCCCATCAAAACTTGAAAATTGTGTTTGACATTTTCTTCAAAAGAGTTTTTTAACGTGCACTATATCATTAATAAATGATGTTATAAAATGACATTGTTAACCTAGTTTGACCGGAAATCTCATTATACAGAGGTAGGGTCGGTTCCGACCCAACCCTACCTTCCAACTTCATTTCATTCCACTGAACCGGTTGAGGGTTAACCGTCGACTGGGCGCATTGTTGGCTGTTGCACATATCAAAATAGAAAATTATGTTGGGAATGACCCTGTCATTACAATATGAAAACTTTTTATTAAAATACTAAATATTAAAAATAGGTTTAAAAAAAAGAAATACTTTTTCCACAACATATACGGACATAATAAAATTGTTGCTCTAGAACTCTTAAATATAAATAATTAAAATTTTTATATAATTTTTGTGTTGTTATCTGGAAAACTTGAAAATAAGCACTGTTGCCCTTTCATCAACGCGTCATGTCGAGGGTACAGCTGTATCGTTTTATCCTTTCCTCACGAGATGGATCTGCTGTCAAGTTCATGCGACATCTAACGGACGAACTTTAAACTATAGCGCGCAAAAGGTGTTCCAGCAGCAAACAATCCCCAACGGTTCCGAACCGTCCTGAATTCCGCGCATGCGCACTGAAGAAATCTCGGGAGAATTCCGAACTGTTCGGAATTTGCTGCTGGAATAAACCTTTAGTTTCGTAATGCGAATTTTTCGTGATATTTTATTGTAATAATTAATGAAGCAATTGACGATGAAATATTTCCGTACTTCTAAAAAATCCTACCCACTGATCTTAGAATTGAAAAGTCTGACAATGTAGTAAGAAAATGCAAAAATTGGTCTAATGTTTTCAATTTCTCCGGTAAAATCATTGTACACCTCTCTTCTACGAGTTCTTGAAAATAATCAATTTTTATTCCTCAACTATTTCCGTGCTTTCCACATTAATTTCAGTCAATAAATAATAAATTTTATTGTCAAAAAAGCAGCAAAAAGTCAGAATTATTACTCTAGATTTTAAACGTGTTTTTGGTTTTGTACGAAAACATGTTCCAATTTTATGAAGAACAGGTGTCACTGGTTGATATAATATCCAAGTCAAACTAACTGACGAAAATAACAGTAAAATTTATTAATTTGTATTTCGACGTTTCAAGTCCTCAAATGGGTAGTCCTTCTCAAACCTACAATATAAACATATACAAAATATAAAATATGTAATGTAAATATTGAACGATATAATAAAAAGAGGGCAGATGTAGTTACAACTACAACCAAGAGGTATATCCGGAGCGCACACAACCTCAATTTGTGTCCTAAGTCAATACAGTTCAGGGTCAGGAAACTAGATAGGAGGGAAATGTCTGAGCTTTGAAGCTTCAAGTAGTTTGCGTGTAACACTCACCAGACTGCGCCCCAGTCACCCGGCCACCTATAGTTTGTCCAGCGCTCAATAGATGGCTGCAAGATCGTGTTCACCCATCTCCTATTGGCTGCTAGTGTTCTTTGTTCGTTACCAGTTTGTTACATTACATTCTGCGTGCGGTGCTCAGGAGTGGATTTTGTCTAGTGGAATGCCTCGTATTTTTGTGTGTTGCGTACCAGGGTGCTTTAATACAAGCGGCAACTCGGAAATAACTTTCCTAGGTTTCCCTACCCCACCAGAAAGGTAAGTAATTCTTGTTGTCTTAGCGCCACTACCCACATGGGCAGACGTACTTAGCTCAGTCGCTTTTCTGCGATTATTGTTGCTTATTTATTTATAAATATATTTGTTACATTCTCTTGTAGACGACAACTATGGTTAAATAGACTTGGCATGACTGATGTGCGGGTCGCACGATGTACCAGAGTGTGCTCCGCACATTTTACCCCGGACGACTTCCATGGTATGTTAAATGAAATCTAATTTTACATGAAGTATTGTATAAAAATTTATTATCTATAATATCTAAGCAATATATTGAGGAATGAAGTCTGTGTATGAAATGATGAACAGAAAGATAATATATAATATTTTATTGAACCACATAGATCATAACAATGATGTATAGCGTGCCATAGTAGTGACAACAATGACAATAATATTTGCATATAAGAATAACAACAATATAATAATTTTGATACATTTCATAATATTCATTTAACTTAGACTACGTAGAAATTAATATAAAATTCTATTATTTTTTACTATTATGGAATATTAATATTTAGGACCAAATCCACCATGTGGTCCAACGCCGTAGAACTATTGGCAATGACTTGAGTTGATCATACCACAAAGGTGAGCGAGTGGTTCACCGTGAGGTGCTCGTACCCCGATGCCCCCAAGGAGTCGTACGCGCGCCA
>NNCF01129698.1:0-24563 GCA_002313205.1 Laupala kohalensis
ACATCCGGAAAAGCTAGCCCAACCGGATTTCCGGCCCCATGTTAATCAAATGGGGTTAGTGCGCTATAAATGGCCGAAATACCTACTATTATCCTGTTCGAAAATACCGAGCACATTTTACTAGTACTAACATAATAATACATATTCAGTAATCCTTGGTCTTTTAATTATATTAGCAAACTAAATTATTTTCTCTCGATTAAACGTGATATGTGGAAGGAGTATCCCCTGATCTTAAATTATTCCGGAATTTACAAACAATACTTTTTTCGTAAAGTAGTTTCTGGGGACTGTGAAGTAGAGGAAGATAAAGAAGAAAAAAGTTGTGTAAAATAGTTCTCTGGAAGCGGAATTATGCTTCTTTATGTAGAATATGATAATATCTCAAGATAGTCGAAACCCATTTTTAAACGTCCATGAACTTTTTAATATACAAGTTATATAGTTAATTATTTATTTACGTTGTTGACCATTTACATTTGACCACCTTGCTTTCACTAGAGCCGTAGCAAGGTTTCCTTAACTCTCATGTTACAATTAATTATCAATTTTCACGTCACGTCCATTGTCATCCGTCAAATCCTCTTTGCCCTCGTGTTTATATGTCTCACCTTTGACTGTCTAACTTTTTTGTCTCTTTCCTCATCTTCCTTATTTATTATATCCCTGATCATTCCCATTTGCGTCACATATTCCTTATATTTCTTATACTTTCCCTTGTTGTTTATATATTCTTTCTTCTCTTTTCCATTCCGTATTCCATTCTCCTTCATGTACCTAATATATTCCTCTCATTCCTTACCATACATATTTGGCAATTCCAAAATACATTCCCCGCTGTCTCCTCTCCCTTTCCACATTTGCATTCCGCCTTTTCGTCTCTGCCAATACTATTGAAATAGGACTTAAAATTTCCATGTTGTGTCATGAATTCCATGACATATGGGTTTAAAACGAACAATTTCCTATTCTTCTCTGCGAAATTTACCTCTGGTATATTGGTAAACGTTACCCTTTCATTAATACTCTTGATCCACCGTATCTGCCGATCTTGAATTAATTCTTCTGTTACCTTTCCTATCTGCTCCTTTCGTGACCCCTTCAACTGCCTTCCATCAATATATACTGTCTCGTCTTTCCTAGATCTCTTCCTCAAGCTAATTTTGAGTATATACAAATCCAACTGTAGAATACCATTTAATATTTCCAGTGTATCCGTAGATATTGAGCCATATCACCCGGTAATACTCTTTAGACATAGTCGTTGTATTAGTTGCATTTTCTGCTCATACTTCGCAAGTAATACCTTTTGACCCCACACTTTACTGTATAACAGTAAAATACTTCGTGTCACCCCCTCGTGCAGCTTTGCTAGTCCTGTATTATCATTATTAAATTTTGACACTCCAACTCGTAATAAACTGTAGAATACATTTTGACTTATTCGTCACATAATCTAAATGCTGTGCAAACAATAATTTTTCATCCAAAATTATGCCATAATAACAATTGAAGTGAACTAGCTTGGAATACATCGCTCTTGTTTTTTCGCTCAATATTGTTAATCCTATTTCTCTGCTGAACTGAACAATTGTATCTATACCTTTCTGACATCTTTCTTGCAACTACTTCCCTCCTCAATGAAGACCAAATCATTATCATACGCCACAAATTTCATGTTCTCTGTCTCCATGTGATCTAGTAAATTCTTCATTACTAGTAACCGAAAAAGAGACCCGTTGCCGATCCTTGTGGACATCTACGAGTTTCTTGCCGGAGTTTCCTTTTATTTCCTATTTTATAATACATTGTGCGGTTTGTCAAGTAAGATTTTACCATCTGAATCAGATATACAGGTTTTCTCGTCGTTATTAATGTATCTATTATAGACTGCCATCGTACAGAGTCAAACGCCCCTTCCACATCGAGAAATACGCACATGCAGTACTTTTCCTTCCGTCCTTTTATATCTTGTATCACCCGTAACACCGCCCAATCTGTATTTCTCCCTCGCCGGAAATCGTATTGTCTATCATTTCGCAACATATTTCCTTCCATGTGGTCTACTAATTTTATTTCCGATCCACTTATCAAGTATCTTCCTAAGTGTGGGAACTAACGAAATAGTTCTGTATGATCTGGCGTTCCTCCAATCTCTTTTTGTATCCTTCAGGAATAATTTTAGTTTTACTATTTTCCAGTACTGTGGAAACACCCCGTGACTAATACACTCATATAATCTTAATAAATATGTAATTATAGATCTCTTGTATCATCTCATGATGAATTCCGTCATATACCGGTGATTTCTTTCTCTTTAACTCTGACCAGTTCCCACCCATGAAGTATCTGTTGTTTTTACTCTGAATATTAGTGGCACATGACACAGTTCTCCCTTCAGTGCATAATGTTCTCGGATGCAAGCTATTGCAATTTCATTTCTTTACATATATTCTCCCATTTTTTACGATCCTGTTGCATTATGGTTTTTTCTTGTACACTCTTTGTGAAGTTTTCACTTTCTTTGTACACTCTTTGTGTTTATGACCATAATGTCCGCAACTATTATTCTTTTCTGCACATCCTTTTGCAAAATGTTTATATATGTGACATTTATAACACCTAGTTGGATCTAGAGATTGTAAAACTCTACAACTCTTCATATATTCTCCCTTGCCACATTATCTTTTTAAAGCTTTCCTGATCTCTCTCTAAAATCCAAAAATATTGCCATCCATACTCTTCCCGATATAATAACCTTACACTTTTCTGAAAACATTTTTTTCATTCTTCCCCTCAAAATCCTTCTCTGCTATTTCTCGCAGTGTCTCATTTTCTACTAAATCCTTTTCTAGTCGAAATATCTTCAACTTCTGTCTTCTCCGTAATACCTCCTTATTTTTTAATACAGGTACTCCGCGCATTAGATTTCTTAATTTTTTCTTTTCTCTTTTTGATGCTAGCAACACTAACAACTCTTTTCTTCTTGTTCTCATTGTTATATACATTTTTATCACCTTCTTCTTTCCTTTACCCGCATCATAACACAATTCCTTACCTCGTCTATCGTTTTCCATTTCTCTGAAAACAGCATTATTACTTTCTCATCAATCACCACTGTCTTTTTCATTTCTATCCCTTTCTGCACAATGCAAGTATACGATGCCTTATAGCTGTTATGTACTTGACCTAATTCCACACGAACACGCTTTTCCATGTCTTGTAGTCTTCCAATACTTGCATCTCTTGTTCTGCTCTCCCTTCTCTCAACCATTTTCAAAATCTCATTTTTGCTTACCTCCGTCTGTTTCTCCATCTTTTCTTCTATTCTGTTGAACCGTTAATCTAATACATTCTCAATCATTTTCACCTCACATCCTTCTAACTTCACCTTTTTCTCTTAACGTACAATTTTTATGATCATTACCCTCCAGAGAATGTCAAGGTAATTAGTGAACCCTATAATTTTGGCTGAAGCTATAGGTCTATCTATGAATCTTCAATCTCCTTTGGTTCCCAAGAAGATTAGTTTTATAAGATAATTTACAATCAAATATATCGTTTCTCTCAAAATTTACGATGACTTTCTGAAAAAAAAACAACGATGTCCAAAAAACAAATTTTTTTCAGGAACTGAATAATGAAGTTTCACTAAGATTCTTCTCCCTTGTATGTCCCCATCTTTTGCCTTTATTCTTACGAGATTGAGTTGACTCTTCACTGTTTCGGAGTCACAAGTAGGCATTACATCTCTTATGGTGTTAAAATCTCATTTTCCAAAAAATGGACAAAAGTAGTTTTCCTCCGAATGTCTTCGTATACAAAGGTATAACTAGTAAAATGTTGACCAGTTTTGAAACATTTTGTTGGAATATTCTTTAAATAGTGTTTGTGACCAAATTCTATCTATTTTTGTTATAAACTTTTTAAATAAATTTTTCAAGGATTCGAGGATAAAATAAAAAACAGAAATTAAGAATTTTAACTGAACCACGATAAGCTCTGAGAGAAGAACACTGAAACATACAGAGAACATGGATTGAGTAGAGAGTGAGCAGGAGAACGACATGGGCAGTGAAATGAGTCCCACGTGACGACAAGGTGAGAACAGGAAAACTATACGCGGATATTATGATTGTGCAGTGAAGAATTTGGGAGATGAGAAACCCAAGAAAGTTACCGGCTGAGTAATAAAGAAGGTTAGATACCACATTGACCGTATGTTGGGTTGAGTAATAGAAATGAAAAAAATAATGAAAAGAAAAACAAATGAGTATGATGACAAAGTTGACGAGTTGGAGCATAGACCATTATTGAAACTACAATTGTTAAACAAAAAGGGATGAAATAGCAGAGAAAGAAAAAAAACACAGATGTTTGAAACGATTGTAGCCCTATTTGACCAACTTACACACAAATTGCAGAAGTTATTTGAAAAAGTAGCGCAGCAAATGAACCTACTAAGAGTGGAGAAAATGAATAGTCAAAGAGAAACCAGATTTCAAAGGTTTGAAGAAATCATTGTTTCCGTTCTAGATAACTGGATGAATATTCTAACCCAAGAAGAAGCTAACAGCAACAAAAATTGTTACGAAAAGAAACTGCAGAAGTTACAGAGAAGATTGCATGTATTGTGTTTACAGGGACAGAAAAATAATTCACGGAAGATATAGAAGATAATATAATAGAAACATTGAAGACTGAAATAACTGAAGTTCGGGAAGAAATAATGGAGATTAGTGGGATTAAACAAATAGAAACAAAACTAGATGAGCAGAAACAAGGGATAGGGAAAGTATTACAGAATTGACAAACGTACGTCGAAAAGTTAAAATATGGAGCGGAAGAACGTTTAAATAAAAGAAATAGTAAAACAATTATTCAAACTTTAAAATATGGATTTCAATTTTTCAGAAGTGAAAATGATAATTTTCTGATAGACCTTACGTTGAGTAATAAATTAAGGAAAATATAGTAGAATATTAGGAATGAGGGACTGTTAATAGGTGGCGATCACATGGAAATAACATTTGATAATGAGGAGAGATAGGTTGAGAAAAATGAAAACACGGTGACCGATATAAATTTCCCAAAGATCAGAATGGATATAATGCTAAGAAATATAGAAGGAACGGAAGAAATAAAACATCCAAAAAAATTACGGAAATTAATACACACATTCATAAATTGCAGATATCTATGTTTCGAGAATGTGTAGGAAGAGACGGCAATGGTTATCTAAATGGAAAAATTTGGCATAAGGATTTAGGAATACATATAATTAAAAGAGTAAATGTTGAGATATTTTTGATTTATGTTGCACTAAGATTCGATGAATAAAAGAATTTATGAGAGCATCATGTATTAGATCATCATGGCTAGTAGATTTTGGTGATGCTGATAAATTTGTTTTGAAGAATTGAGAAATATGAGGAGAAATGAACCGTGTAAAACCCCTGGAATGACTATGTTGGGTGCAAGGTATGTAATGTACAAACTAAATAAATAAATAATACATTTATAATATCCTACAGAAATCACAAAAATGTGAATATACAAGGTGGATTATATGTGAATGTATTATTGAGTAAGAAAACGGGTAGTTTATTATCGGGAATACCTTTTGCAGATTAGTAACGTGTTTAAAGACAGCATCACATTATCCCATATATGTATTATATCTTAAAACTTTTAACCACTCTTAAACTATTTTTATGCATATTTATTCTAGCTAAAATATTATTTAACTATCAGCAATTTTTTATATCATTCCGTTGTAATTGATCAGTTACTTGTAATTTGCACAATCATGTGATGTGTTGTTATTCAACGTATTTTCGGTTCAATGTGTTGGTCTTGTCTAAAGAGATATTGCAGGTTTGAATTAGCTTTGACTGCTGTGTCTTTTTACCAGCCTCTGTAATATAACAGAAGCAGAGTCGGGTTGATAAATCATATAGAAAATGGAAGAGCTCATTTAATCTTTATCGTTAATCTCAATAAGGATTTGCTTTTAGTTGTTTGAAACTGTGACGAGTGTTTGAAAGTTTTCAGTTAATTTTTTTTAGCATTTGTAAATGGGAAATGTACCTAGCTATTGAAGGTAATGTACATGGAACGAAATACGGTAGGAGATGTGTGGTAGGATTATTGTTAGTAGGTGGGCCTGTTTCAATAAATAAATCATTGCGAGAGCTCAAATAACATGCTCTTGCTCTTAAGTGTACTACTGTATTTCCAATTCTTCCTTTTTAAATTTTTAATTTTTTATGTATTTTTTATTGAAATAAGTGGTTGTGATTGCAAGTTAGTCCTCCGTTTCGTTGAATTTTGTGAGACCTGCAATGATACACTCCTCCGTCTGCTTGAAACCATGCTATTAGTGAGATATGGAATAGCACCCACTAAATAGTTTATATCAGGGCTTCTTAAACTGTGGGTCGCGACCCCCAGGGGGGTCGCGAGACTACTGAAAGGGGGTCGCAAAGATCTGATACTTTTCAATCATTATAAATAAAATTTTAAAATTAGTATACACACTACGTACAAATATAAATACAAATAAAAATCATACAAAATACTATTGTAGTTTTATTATAACTATTTTTTGAAAAAAGTGGCAATGCAAAACTGTTATGTAGGGCCTATAAATGAAAATATGGAAGTAGCATTTAAAATAATAAATACAACGCGCTCCTCGATTTTCAACTGAACGTTCGACATTGATGTCTGGCCGCCGGCGTCAGTGTTTGCAAGATAACTTAGTGATTATAAGTACCCAGACGCCGCGTCGCCTTACAGCTTACACATACAATACGGAAGCATAATCAAGCTAGGCTAGGCGAATCGGCATATTATTTTTATAAAAGAATAATAAAAAAAATTAAATGAAAGCTTCTTTTTCGGCGTCTTTGTGATACGGTGCCTTTGTGCGCTGCACACTTTGAACACGCCATGCGTCGGGGTTGATCTGATCGTAATTTGTTGTCATTGCACTGGTAAAGATTCGAGTGTAGTTATTTTTCTGTTTGTACTTCAGTTTGGACTCAGCTTTGTCTTCGTAGTGACATGTGTGTATTTACTGTGTAATTTTCAGTTGGTGTTTTTAATTATTACGTTAAAGTTCAACTACATTTTGTTTAATTATTTATTATTATTTAACCATCATGGATAAATGGCTAACCAAAATTCCAACTAATAAGTCTGCCACGCCGTCACAACCAAGTTGCAGTGCTTCAAATCCGACTTCTAGCAAAACAAAAAAAAGAAAATATGANGTGCACGGACGGTGCTGCAGCAATGACCGGACAAGATCTTGGTTTTACAGCATTTGTTAAAGCTGGAAATGATCATATTACATTTACACATTGTATGATTCACCGAGAGGCACTTGTTGTTAAAAAAATTGCACCAGAATTAAACACTGTGTTTTTTGATGCAGTCAAAATCATTAACTTTATTAAAAGTCGAGCACTTAATAGTCGATTGTTTAAAAATTTGTGCATTGATATGGATTCGGATTATACAAGTTTATTGCTACATGCTGAAGTTAGGTGGCTATCAAGAGGTCGAAGTTTGAAACGATTATTAACTTTAAAAGATGAAGTTCTTATATTTCTAACAGAGCAAAATTCTAATTTGGCCGATTATTTTCACGATAATTTATGGCTTCTCAAGATATGCTATTTGGCAGATATTTTTGATAAAATCAATGATATGAATTTATCAATGCAGGGAGTCTGCGTTAATATGTTTATGTTAAAAAATAAACTTGAGGCCTTTGTTAAAAAAATTCTTATATGGAAGAACAGAGTGGAAAGTGGATCGCTCGAAATGTTTCCATTTACTGACGAGTATATAATTAGTAACAATATTTCAAAAAAAGATACTCCTATAACAAAAATTATAGTTAATCATTTGAAGGATATGGAAGTTTACATGCATAGGTATTTTCCCAATGATATCGATACACAACAATGGATTTGCAATCCATTTTCAATTGAAATGGAAGAAATTAATTTTTTAAACTTAAAAGCACAAGAAGAATTTGCCGAATTAACAAGTGATACTACCTTGCGACTCAGATTTTCTCAAGTGCCTGTGCATGAATTTTGGATAGAAATCAAATCAGAATATCCCCTACTATCGGAAATGGCAATGAACAAATTACTGCCATTTTGTACAACATATTTATGTGAATCAGCCTTTTCCACATTAACTTACATAAAATCAAAATACCGTTCAACTTTAATAAACGTTGAAAATTTATTACGATCTGCACTAACTCAAATTGAGCCTAGATTTAATTATTTGTGTAAAAATAAACAATCACATCCGTCACATTAATATTGTTTGATGTTAATAATATGTTTTTATTAAAAAAATTGTTACAAAAGTTTATTTTTTCTATTGAATAAATATATATATAGTTTTATGTCATTCTATTTATTGTGTTTTATTACGACCGATATCCCATCAACGTTTCCAATTATATATATGTGAAATGAATGGGTACGTATTCTTTAATCCTTATTTTATTTACATTGTAAAATAGTGCGATATTACATCTACATCTACGGTTAATATATATTTCATTATATGGAGGAGGGGGTCGTTTAAAATTTCCTAAGCTTGAAGGGGGTCGCTATATAAAAAAGTTTAAGAAGCCCTGGTTTATATCACTTTTCTCTATGCCTCCAGTTTTCGTTGCCATTTTTGTACCAGAAATATGTGGATCATTCTCAAAATCCATAATTATTCATTCATTTAGGAACCGGATGACTAAAGAAAGACTTCACCGCGGGACACAGTTCCACTAATGCTGAGTAGACTACTGCCGGTCGAGCCAAGTTGTGACGACAATTTAATACCGAAAAACGGTACACGTTTTAATTTTTATCTTGCTTTTTCTCCCAACGACAGCGAATAAATCTACTTCCGTGTATCGCGTTTCCCAATTTTATAACGAAGAATAGTATGTCAGGGTAGTATTTTTTTGTTTTGTTTTACGATTAAATCTATAGTTTGACAAGATAAGTAAAAAAATTTGAATTTGGAATGGGACGGCGTGACCTGTTTAAAACATCAAGTTGGACTTATTATACAATCTCACACAAGTGTATACAACAGGAGGTCTGTAAACCCATGGACGCCATCATGAATCAGTATATTTTTTTTATCCTAACTTTCGTGAAGCTTCTGAATCATAGAGTAAACTTATTGATTGCAATGGATAGTTGGAAGCATGTTGATTGATATGCATACATACACACACTTGTATAGATAGATAGATAGATCAATAAATTGAAAACTTGCTATAGTTTCACCAATCTTAATTGCTTATAATAAGTAAATCGAAGCTTTTTCGCTCACGAAGTCAGCATCTTCAGACTAAGAATAAATAAAATGGTAGTAATAATAACAAAGATATGAAAAAGAATAATAAAAGAAATAAAACTACAAAGAAATATTTAAAGGTGAAAATGTGAAAGATTTGTTTCTTACAACAAATTATTACCTACTGGTTAAATTTATGTGGAATGACCCATAAATAAAAAAAGATATAAAATAATATTCCAAAATTAACAAAGTAATATTATTAGGAAATGAGAAGATACATTTGGAATAAAGTAGTATTCCTTCATAAATAACCAATATTGCTAAAATTGTTTACAAATTTTTATTTCTTATCTCTTCTACATCTTTATACCACATGCCAGATTTCTAGCCGGCGGGACGTTTAAATGATAGGGTCTAGAGTCATGCAGTTTGTTGTGAGTTTACAACTCCCAAACATCCATTATGTGGATTCTCCTCGTGTAACATCATGCATTCCATTTAATAGTAATATTACAGTTTTTTAACTTGGCTTTCTTCTCATTTGTATGAACTTTTTAATGGTCTGACGCGGTGTCTCTTACTGTATATATTTTACTTTACTTTGTCTTTTTCTTAAATGCAATTGAAACTTTTGAACTTTTAATTATAGAATAATTATATAAATAATTAAAGTAAATGGAATTTTAAATATTGTAACAAAATACAACTTTCAAAAATTTTCCATTAAAACACCATACCTGCAACGTCATAAGGAAGCAATAATGTTTGAATTAAACTAACTGAAATAAAGAAGTTATCGAACTCGTTCCGTTTGTCTAGTACAAATGTGTTCTAACTATTGCACTACCCATTTATTCTCTGCATTTATGTCTCATAACAAAATCCCACTTAGGCCTTAATCCGGAATAAGGGGGATGTGAATTCTGGAAAATGGATGGTTAGTGCTCCTAGAAAGGTGCCAAAAGTCATTGTGAATTGTAAATAACAAGTTGGTTGCAATATTCCATCAACTATGTTTTAAATTAAATGTTACCTTAAATCACATTCAATTTTTAGAGTGTGCGATAATATTCGTGAATCTCATTTATCCAAATTTCAACAAATAACGTTGTAATGATAGCTACTAAAACATCATTGATGAACTTATTTAAGATCGAATTATATCAATAATCATTTGTTTCTTGTCAAGATTTTTTTGAACATTTATTGAGGTTTGTTACACAATAACTAACTGCAGGAAAGAACTGACACGATAATGCAGCTGCATTTGGAAACGCTTGAACCAATCAAAGATTTCACACTACTGTGTAGCGGGTAGTGTGTGTAGGATAAAGTATAATTTTTCAATTAAACATATAGCGATGATTGTGTTATACTTATCCAGCGTTTATATCTTCAGAGTTTTGGCATTTAGAGTATTTTTTAGAAGTCATTTTTAATAGAACCGTATACGTATTGCTGTCAATGCAATAACTCTAACTTTGTAGCAATTAATTATTTATATATATTTACCAACATTTATTGATCACACCTGCACATTTAGCTAATATTAGAGTGGATGATGATCTAGAGAAGTACAGGTGATGGACATTTGCCACTGCTAATGGCGAATTTGAGCAAATGCTGTGCTTTGATGTCTTTCAAAGCGTTTTCATCCGATGCAATTACCACCAATCGTCTGCATCTCGCAGCAACAAGAGGTTGGGAAATAATTTTTTCTTCTAAGCGTACAAAAGAAACATCTCTTCATAAGTTTGGCGCATGCAACTTGGCGTGAACTCACGACTAATAATGTATGTCTTATAAAATTGCGGATATAAAATGCAATGTACAGCCTGCAAGAAATATCGTAGCCTTATTACCTCTTAATGCAATTATTATTGTATTATTAGGTAATAATATTATATATATAATTAAGTAATATTAGGTAATTAATCACAATAATATATAAACAGTAAAATTAATTTCATTATCCACCAGATGTCTTTCAATATCCACTGTATCGTATGGTTATTTGCATGGACATACTAAAATATAGATTTGACTTTATTTCTTACATGATATTGTTCATATTTAATATAAAAAATATTTCATATAAAGATCTCAGTTGACTTCATCAACACCAACAACACATAGAAATATCTTAAATTGTGGTGAACCTCAGCTCCAGGTAACAGATAAATTAATTACTTCAATAACACTTTAAGATATAAAAATTAAATTACTTTCCATTAACTTTTCTCAATATTGTTCCTGTTACCGTCCAGTTTACAAATCAAATGAAAATGATTTCAATAATGTTACTCTTTAATAGTACTTCCCACTCATAAAATCAGTATATGAATGAATGAATTCTAATATTCATTGGAAAAGCGATTTGATCCCACAGTTATGTCCTATTGAATCGAGTCCCACGTCTTGTGAGTTTGAAACGTCTTAAAACGATTTCCGTGCCCAGCGTTCTGTATAATTTGTTCGTAATTACAGAGTTCTTCTCAAGAATTTGAGAAATATAATACTTCACTTAGCTTTACCGGTCTCATTGATGTCACTACATCGATTATTCTTTCGTAAATATAAGTTTTGAATTATTACTGCTAATATTTTAGGAACATTTTCATTGAAATAAATAATGAGCATTATATAAATTAAGTATTCTTAATTAAATATTGATTTAGACTAACGCCTGGCTCAAAAGTATGAGCAATCGAATTCGAGCACCAAATAACTGAGTGTGTTTCTTAAAAATCAATCACATTACACTTTTTTGATTCATTCTGCTTTACTGGTATTAAGTAGTATTTAAAAAAAAACATAATGATTATTCACATATAACGTTAAAGAGCCCTCTTTAAACATATTTAAAAAAGGAATTGAGACATCCCAGATATTTTGCTTAAAATACGCGCGAGTGACGTCGCCAGTCAATAGTAATTTATTCCGCCCTGGTGATCAGAGCGTATGGCTGCGGGATGTGAACCCTACCCCCCACTCTTCATGAAGCTTACCTCACGAAAGAAACAGGAAGAAAAACTCTCACTCATTGATTCAACTCGCTCACTTATACTCACTCAGTCAGTTAAGTACGAGATAAAGGAACTTTCCTAGAAGTACGTGGGTTGAGAAGTTCTGGTTCTCGGTCTGTTAAGAGAACAGATTTTTGAATGTTGAACTGTCTTTCGAGTGATATGATATAGAAGAAGCTTGATTTCATCATTCTTCGTGATTTCTGAGGTTCGATTGTGTCGAGACGTGAGAGGTTTCAGGGGAGGCCCGAGAATCCCGGTGCGAGGTCGGCGCTTCAACATCGAGACGAGAAGATACGAGAAGACTAGAGTCGAGGATGTTGGTAAAGAATAAGAATATTTAATTTGTGTGGTAATCATTGGTCAATGTAAGGGTTGTGTTGTCAATATAGTATTTGTGTTTTTATAATACATTGTTGTTTGTTGTTCCAAAAGACCGTTGATCCCTTTTTTGACTTATTGAAGCCTGTAAGTGTAAGAATACACAATCGATGAGTTAGATCGTGGCACAGAATGAAGTTTGACATTTTTTTCTTAAAAATGTTTAGTATATTCTCTAAAATGTACACGATAAATAAGATTAATTTCCATGTATGACATAAATTTCAGAACTGTTTTTAGTGAATTTTCTTAATTCTTTTTTCAATTTCAGTAAGACGTCCACTTGAGTGAGAATAACATTCTTGTTATTAATAACGTGTGAGTAATTTTTCACGACAATATAGACCAAAGTAAATTACATTGATTGATTTTATATTGATTGATATTTGTATCAGTCGGATCCGGATGATTGTCGTTGAATGTCGCTTCCGTAAATAATAATGAGACTTTTTTAATGAGTGCGTGCACAATTTCCCATTCAATTACAAACGCTGCAAATTGGATATCGTTCATACGTTATTTGTAAGTACACATAACTTAGGCAATCACTTCGTCACACGTTGTTCTAATAATAAGAAAACTATTGTTCTCTTCCTCAGCAATCCAAAGTCTCCAAAATCAAACTTCTCATCCTGGTAGAACAGACGATCATAACCGTGGACTATACGTGGACTGCAACCGTGGACTATACGGGAATGAACGAACAGATTACCAAAGCATTACCTTCATGAACGACAGTTTCTGTTTGAAAGTAGGCTTCTTAACATCGGACGGAAATGTTGACTATGGAAGATATCAGTAATTCGCTAATAATTTATGTTTTTGGCAAGAACGAAAAATCATTGAGACAAGGAAGGGTTTTTATTCGATATCTTACTTGTCTAAATATATCGCATACTTCATTATAAAGAGGTCGTTTTACAATCCTGTTTCAGAAATCATGTAAAATAAGAGAAGCTTTATTTATTTATATAAACGTAAATAAAAGGCTGAGGCGTACATTTATAATATTATTGATTTTATTAATTTCATTTTGATTGATTGGATTGATTGGATTACTTGGATGAATTGGATTCTTCGCACGCGTATTTTATCTGTAATTTTGGGGATTTTATACTAAATTTCTTCGTTTGGTTTTGTATAATGTAATCCATTCTTATTTTTTGGCCTAGAATTTTTCTGACAATTTTATGCACATTATGCATTACTCCTCCTACGGTGTTAAAATCTCATTTTCCTACAAATGGACAAAATAGTTTTTTCCCCGAACGTCTGCATATTCAAGGGATTAACTCGTACAATAGTTGACCAGTTATAAAACTTTTTTTTTTTGAATGTTCTTGAAACAGTGTTTGTGACCAAATTCTATCTATTTCAGTTATAAACATTTTGTTATAAATTATTCATGGATTCCAGGATACAATAAAAAACAGAAAGTAAGAATTTTAACTGAACCACGGTAAGCTCTAAGAGAAGAACACTGAAACACACGGAGAACATGGATTCAGTAGAGAGTGAACAGGAGAACGACATGGACAGTGGAATGAGTCCCACGTGACGACAAGGTAAGAATAGGAAAACTTTACACGGATATTATGATTGTGCAGTAAAGAATTTGGGAGATGAAAAACCCAAGAGTGTTACCAACTGAGTAAGAAAGAAGGTTAGATACCACATTGACCGTATGTTGGGTTGAGTAATAGAAATGAAAAAAATAATGAAAAGAAAAACAGATGAGTATGATGACAAAGTTGACGAGTTGGAGCATAGACTATTATTAAAATTACAATTGTTAAACAAAAAGGGATGAAATAGCAGAGAAAGAAAAAAAACACAGATGTTTGAAACGATTGTAGCCCTATTTGACCAACTTACACACAAATTGCAGAAGTTATTTGAAAAAGTAGCGCAGCAAATGAACCTACTAAGAGTGGAGAAAATGAATAGTCAAAGAGAAACCAGATTTCAAAGGTTTGAAGAAATCATTGTTTCCGTTCTAGATAACTGGATGAATATTCTAACCCAAGAAGAAGCTAACAGCAACAAAAATTGTTACGAAAAGAAACTGCAGAAGTTACAGAGAAGATTGCATGTATTGTGTTTACAGGGAGAGAAAAATAATTCACGGAAGATATAGAAGATAATATAATAGAAACATTGAAGACTGAAATAACTGAAGTTCGGGAAGAAATAATGGAGATTAGTGGGATTAAACAAATAGAAACAAAACTAGATGAGCAGAAACAAGGGATAGGGAAAGTATTACAGAATTGACAAACGTACGTCGAAAAGTTAAAATATGGCACGGAAGAACGTTTAAATAAAAGAAATAGTAAAACAATTATTCAAACTTTCAAACTATGGAGTTTAAACTTTCAGAGGTGAAAATGGTGATTCAGTGATAGACCTTACGTTGAGTAATAAATTAAGGAAAATAAGGTTGAACTTTTGGAATGAGGGACTGTTAATACGTGGCGATCACATTATTTGATAAAAGGGAGAGATAGGTTGAGAAAAATGAAAACACAGTGACCGATATAAATTTCCCAAAGATCAGAATGGATATAATGCTAAAATATATAGAAGGAACGGAAGAAATAAAACATCCAAAAAAATTACGGAAATTAATACACACATTCATAAATTGCAGATATCTATGTTTCGAGAATGTGTAGGAAGAGACGGCAATGGTTATCTAAATGGAAAAATTTGGCATAAGGATTTAGGAATACATATAATTAAAAGAGTAAATGTTGAGATATTTTTGATTTATGTTGCACTAAGATTCGATGAATAAAAGAATTTATGAGAGCATCATGTATTAGATCATCATGGCTAGTAGATTTTGGTGATGCTGATAAATTTGTTTTGAAGAATTGAGAAATATGAGGAGAAATGAACCGTGTAAAACCCCTGGAATGACTATGTTGGGTGCAAGGTATGTAATGTACAAACTAAATAAATAAATAATACATTTATAATATCCTACAGAAATCACAAAAATGTGAATATACAAGGTGGATTATATGTGAATGTATTATTGAGTAAGAAAACGGGTAGTTTATTATCGGGAATACCTTTTGCAGATTAGTAACGAGTTTAAAGACAGCATCACATTATCCCATATATGTATTATATCTTAAAACTTTTAACCACTCTTAAACTATTTTTATGCAAATTTATTCTAGCTAAAATATTATTTAANGCCCTATTTGACCAACTTACACACAAATTGCAGAAGTTATTTGAAAAAGTAGCGCAGCAAATGAACCTACTAAGAGTGGAGAAAATGAATAGTCAAAGAGAAACCAGATTTCAAAGGTTTGAAGAAATCATTGTTTCCGTTCTAGATAACTGGATGAATATTCTAACCCAAGAAGAAGCTAACAGCAACAAAAATTGTTACGAAAAGAAACTGCAGAAGTTACAGAGAAGATTGCATGTATTGTGTTTACAGGGACAGAAAAATAATTCACGGAAGATATAGAAGATAATATAATAGAAACATTGAAGACTGAAATAACTGAAGTTCGGGAAGAAATAATGGAGATTAGTGGGATTAAACAAATAGAAACAAAACTAGATGAGCAGAAACAAGGGATAGGGAAAGTATTACAGAATTGACAAACGTACGTCGAAAAGTTAAAATATGGCACGGAAGAACGTTTAAATAAAAGAAATAGTAAAACAATTATTCAAACTTTCAAACTATGGAGTTTAAACTTTCAGAGGTGAAAATGGTGATTCAGTGATAGACCTTACGTTGAGTAATAAATTAAGGAAAATAAGGTTGAACTTTTGGAATGAGGGACTGTTAATACGTGGCGATCACATTATTTGATAAAAGGGAGAGATAGGTTGAGAAAAATGAAAACACAGTGACCGATATAAATTTCCCAAAGATCAGAATGGATATAATGCTAAAATATATAGAAGGAACGGAAGAAATAAAACATCCAAAAAAATTACGGAAATTAATACACACATTCATAAATTGCAGATATCTATGTTTCGAGAATGTGTAGGAAGAGACGGCAATGGTTATCTAAATGGAAAAATTTGGCATAAGGATTTAGGAATACATATAATTAAAAGAGTAAATGTTGAGATATTTTTGATTTATGTTGCACTAAGATTCGATGAATAAAAGAATTTATGAGAGCATCATGTATTAGATCATCA
Source organism: Laupala kohalensis (assembly GCA_002313205.1). Taxonomy (NCBI): domain Eukaryota; kingdom Metazoa; phylum Arthropoda; class Insecta; order Orthoptera; family Trigonidiidae; genus Laupala; species Laupala kohalensis. The sequence continues at coordinate 16,929 of NNCF01129698.1, forward strand.
TGGCTAGTAGATTTTGGTGATGCTGATAAATTTGTTTTGAAGAATTGAGAAATATGAGGAGAAATGAACCGTGTAAAACCCCTGGAATGACTATGTTGGGTGCAAGGTATGTAATGTACAAACTAAATAAATAAATAATACATTTATAATATCCTACAGAAATCACAAAAATGTGAATATACAAGGTGGATTATATGTGAATGTATTATTGAGTAAGAAAACGGGTAGTTTATTATCGGGAATACCTTTTGCAGATTAGTAACGAGTTTAAAGACAGCATCACATTATCCCATATATGTATTATATCTTAAAACTTTTAACCACTCTTAAACTATTTTTATGCAAATTTATTCTAGCTAAAATATTATTTATTTATCAGCAATTTTTTATTTCATTCCGTTGTAATTGATCAGTTACTTGTAATTTGCACAATCATGTGATGTGTTGTTATTCAACGTATTTTCGGTTCAATGTGTTGGTCTTGTCTAAAGAGATATTGCAGGTTTGAATTTCCTTTGACAGCTGTGTTTTTTTACCAGCCTCTGTAATATAACAGAAGCAGAGTCGGGTTGATAAATCATATAGAAAATGGAAGAGCTTATTTAATCTTTATCGTTAATCTCAATAAGGATTTGCTTTTAGTTGTTTGAAACTGTGACGAGTGTTTGAAAGTTTTCAGTTAATTTTTTTTAGCATTTGTAAATGGGAAATGTACCTAGCTATTGAAGGTAATATACATGGAACGAAATACGGTAGGAGATGTGTGGTAGAATTATTGTTAGTAGGTGGGCCTGTTTCAATAAATAAATCATTGCGAGAGCTAAATAACATGCTCTTGCTCTTTTGTGTACTACTGTATTTCCAATTCTTCCTTTTTAAATTTTTAATTTTTTATGTATTTTTTATTGAAATAAGTGGTTGTGATTGCAAGTTAGTCCTCCGTTTCGTTGAATTTTGAGAGACCTGCAATGATACACTCCTCCGTCTGCTTGAAACCATGCTATTAGTGAGATATGGAATAGCACCCACTAAATAGTTTATATCACTTTTCTCTATGCCTCCAGTTTTCGTTGCCATTTTTGTACCAGAAATATGTGGATAATTCTCAAAATCCATAATTATTCATTCGTTTAGGAACCGGATGACTAAAGAAAGACTTCACCGCGGGACACAGTTCCACTAATGCTGAGTAGACTACTGCCGGTCGAGCCAAGTTGTGACGACAATTTAATACCGAAAAACGGTACACGTTTTAATTTTTATCAGAGGTCTTGCGTTTTCTGTCAACGACAGCGAATAAATCTACTTCCGTGTATCGCGTTTTCCAATTTTAGGAAAAAAATGGTACTCGTCAGGGTAGAAAAATACTACTCTTCAGGGTAGTATTTTCTGTTTTACGATTAAATCTTTATTTTGACAAGATAAGTAAAAAACTATGAATGTGGAACGGGACGTCGTGACCTGTTTTAAAAGTGGTTTATCAACATCAAGATGGACCTGCTATACAATCTCACACAAGTGTATACAACAGGAGGTCTGTAAACCTATGGACGCCATCATGAATCAGCATTTTTTAAATCCTAACTTTCGTGAAGCTTCTGAATCATAAAGTAAACATATAGATATACTTATAGGTATACACACATATATATTCCGTTTATTAACGTACCCAAAAATACAGCATGTGGGGAAATTATTACAATATGGGTATAAGTTATGATAATTATAATTAATAAAAGGTTCGGACTTCAGATGTGAATTAACAGTGTATATTCTGATACTAGTACAAACATTTATAATAATTACACACTTCAAGTAATCCCCACATAAATCACAAGAACAAATGTAAAAACCCTTTTTCATACAAATTGCGTCACGTGGTTTCTAGCTCACAAATAATGGATCGTGCAATTACATCAAATAATACCCTAAAATTTAATACAATGCAACACTATGTTAAAAAACTAAGCACGAAATGAGCTCTTATTATTTCTTTATCTTGAGGTTCTATCAAAAGTTCATCAATTTACTTGATTTTTAATCTTCGTTCTTCTCGGAATGTTTCAAAATGAGTTACAGTTAATTCGGAAAAAACAACTATTCCAATGCAATTTTCTCTTTATTCAAAGATACTCATTTAGCATCGAATTACAACAATTTAAATTACATTCCCTAGCTCACGAAACACACTGGGACAATGTTCGCCTCACAGAGACGTAATACTCACAAAACAGCGAATTATTCTTCAGAAATCGTCGTGTTCTCACCAGTTCGAGAATACCTTTCGTATTCGACAGGCTGCCCTCAGCTGTGTTGCTGAGGACCTTGAATCGACGGCGTGCTGCCAGGCTTCCACACCACGTGGTCTCGTCTGCTCTGCTTTCCGCTCGAAAACGGCGACAAAATGTTCGAATCGAACTAATGCTTTCGAAAATAGGTTGTAGCTTCACTTGGAGCTTTTCCAAACGATACTATGATTCTTTGCGTTCGTATTACTTACACCGTCCTTTCTCTATTCTCGAGTACTATAAAAAAATATCATGAAAATGATATTCGCCGAAATTTGATATTCGTTCTTGCGGCAATTCTACAGCTTCGCTAATCAACTTTGATTAAGAAATGCTTAATCGGTTCAACTTCCCTTCTGACTATTAAATGCCACGTGCAACTAAATTCCACTCCTCACGCTGCTATTTTACGTGATTCTACCATCTACACGTCTGCAATTACGTAAAGCGAACCGTCTCTTCCAATCTATCACGAGCAATTGAGAATGAATCTTGTTTCCGGCTTTCCACCTGCACACTAGCCCCCACTCCTTTCTTATGCCTCGTTTATTTCGCCAATCTGATCGCTTCCTTATTATTCACCTCACTGGCTCAGCCAGGCGCTTTCATGATTTCTAGTTCCTCTCGTATTTCACTCAAAAAATATTCCGTCGCTTCGTATCTCGCGCAGAACATACCATACTCGGTGCTATATTCAAATGGACGTTCTACGTATTTTTGTTCTAACTCGGCCATTACATCTCCTATGAAATTCTAATAAATACCAAATGATTCACTAACGAATCTGGATCGTTAGATAACCCCCCTCTCTAATTAGAAAAAATTTTAAATTTTGTTTACACCCTTCAAAATGGAATAATTTTTTCTACAACGAAATCTTCCTACATAAATTGTTGCTATTAAACGGTTTATTGTCTCCTCAGAATTGTTCCAAAAAATAAAAAAAATAAAATTTTTACAATATGTCCATGTCTCTGGATCATACACAAAACCTAAGCAAAAATATGCACTTCATTCCTTTTGCATCCCAGATCACAAACTGTGTCCTACACATCTCCTACACATCTCAAAATCCACCTCGTCATGAACACTTCCTCAGAAATTATATGTGCCATGCCCCATTCGAACATGCCTACATAATCATACCTCAAAATAAACACTCTCTACCTATCCAAACAAAATCTTAAAATATCTCCTAATCCAAAAAAAAATCTCTCAAACAAGATGTCCAAAATATTCCCCTAGGAAAATCCACTCCTTGTTACCTCCACCATCCTTACACAAAAAAATATCATAAACACTACCTCAAAATAATCCTAATCATGAAACTATTCCAGAAATCCTGGTCTTCTCAATCACATCCTTCTACGCTATAAACACTCTCTCTCGTCATCTTTGCCATGAACCTCTCAGAACATGTTTGAAAATATCTCCTCTCAATAATATTCTCACACAAATATTTACCTCATAAATCATACTACAAATCGTCCCAACACATCTCTCTAGGACCACTCGTTAAAAACACACATCTCGCAAAATAATCCTTATCAATTAAAGTCCTACAACTCCTATCTAAACCTCTCTCCTCGACACATAAAAATGAGGAAATCCACATCGACTCCCTCTACACCATGTCACAAAACACATCTTCCTAAGAAAACCACATACTACTCTACAACAACATCCTATACATCTCACCAAAATGATCCCACCATCCTAACACGCCCTAACATGCCATGTCCCAAGAACATGTTTGCATGTCACACAATATCTCGACTCAATAATATCCTCTCATCTCCCAACAAATATCTCAAAACATCTCCCATAAACGTCTCTTTAAGACTCGCACAAAATATATCACTATCTCATCTCGTCTCCATCTCCATACAAAATCCTATTCACAAAGAATACTCCCTCAACTACCTCCTATCTCACTACAACAAAATCCTCTCGACTATATGTCACCAAAATATCATAAAATACTCCTCTACCAAAATCAACAATAATACTCTCCACAATCTCCCTCGCAAACAACTCCCTATCCTTCCATCATCTCATCTCCTGCGCCATGTCATCTCTGGACATGTTTGAGTGCCCCCTCCAGCGCACCCAAAAGTAGGCCCCACCAGCATTTGGGCCTTCCTGCTTTAATACATCTTCAAAAACACTTCTATCTCCCAAAAAACGTTCTACCAAAATCCTTCCTCAAAAAAACTATTCCTCCTAAATTTCCATGTCATCATCTCCTACGCCATGACCTCTCTGGACATGTTTGAGTGCCTCCTCCAACGCACCCAAAAGTAGGCCCCACCGGCATTTGGGCCTTCCTGCTCTTATTTACCACAGAAAGTCCTCATCTTCGAGACCGTAATTCTCCGGTACCGCCGCCCGTACCGCCGCCCCTTCTCGCGACGATCCTATATCGCTTCCCTGACCTACCCCACGTCTCGGCTTTAGCATGGACGTTGTCGCTACGCGTCTCCCCTGTTCATCCATAATTATTGGCGTGCGACTATGTTCTTCAGTCTTCTCCCCGAAACATGGTCTAACCTCCGTCGGCCTCGGGTTCGTCGTGGCCCTCTCCTCCTGAATTTCTTTTATTGTTATGGGATACTCTTGAATGTATTTCCGCCTAGCTTTTTCCCACAACAATGCGTCATTCTCTAGATACATGCTGATTTCTATCGGGACATTCCTATCTTTTGGATCGTCGTCCGTCCCGCTGTCCCTTCTCGCGACGAACTCGGTCCGTTTCCCGGCTCCGTGGTGCTAGTCACTGGTTCCTGTGCGATCGCCGTCGCCTCCCGCTGCTCGCGATCCCTAATATCGCGTAATGCTCTTTCAACATCCTGCGACTCTTCCCTTAAATATGGTCTCCGATCAGTAGGTGGCGAATCGCGCGAATTTCTGATAGGTCCCCGCCAATGGTTACTTGATGACCCCCGGTAATTACTTCTCCCCCTAAAATTTATTGAATTTACCTGGGCTGCAGGTCTCGGTACTCTCGGCATGCTCGAATATGTCGCGTCGTATTCCCCTAACAGGCTCTGAAATCTTTCACAGCACGTAATTCCTGCACTCTTAAGCAAATTTTGAATTGTGGGATTGAAGTGTCTCGTTAACATCGCAATAATCTCTGTGTCGTCTACGGGAGGAGTACACATTTTCAGCATAGCAATCTTCTTCGCACAATAATTCTGCATGCTTCCCATTGATACAGCATAGGATCCATTCATTAACGACATTTTAAAATTCAGTTGGTCTGAATTACTCCAATATCGCGCAAAGAACTGTCTTTTAAATTCCTCGAAGGTTTTAGGATAATTATCTAAAGTACTTAACCAGATTTTAGCATTACCCGCCATCATCTCTGTCATTAACTTCGCTTTAGTCGCCTCCGAAAAATTGCATAGGGAAAAGTACTGTTCCACGGCCTTCATAAACGAGCAAGGATGATCTCCTCTTTCTCCTCTGAATAATAAATGCGATGGAATGTTTAAATTAGACGCATTGCTCACCCCTCGGCCCTCCGCGACATTGTTCAATCTGTCATTAACTTGCGCGAACTTTTCGTCTACTTCAGACGCCACGCTACCCATCCGTGAGTTGATTTCATCACGCACCCCTTCTACTTTCACCTCGACGTGATGTTCGACGTCTTTTATTTCCTTCACTAATTTATCGGATTGCATTTTCCGTTCTATTGCTTCTTCCGAAACCTTCTTTTCTACGGCGACAATATTCTCCGTGCACTTATCTTGTTTTATCTTTAAATCCGATATCTGGGTTTCCACCCCCTGGATCCTCTCGTTTAACGTTTCCGAAACTCTCCCTTCCAGTTCCGCGAAATTCCTACCCATCTCGCATTTCAGGGTTTCAATACACAGAGTGCTTTCCTCCTTCCATTCAATCATCATTTTGGTGAACTTAGTTTCTAGCTCGCGGCTACTTTCCTGCACACGTGCTTCTAACTCCCGAGCATTAGCTTCTATTTTATCGTCTAATCTATTAAAATTAGTACTCATACTAGTTCGCATTTCATTTAACTCTTCCGAATTCTTATCCAATTTTTCGTTCATTTTCCCTAAAGAACTGCGCATCTCATTCCGTAGCTCCGCCGAATTTCTATCATTACTCTCCCTGGCTTCGCGAGAACTAACTTCCATTTTGTCAGTCATAATTTCCAATTTTTTATCAGCATCGCGAGAACTATTACGCATTTCCTCCATCATTCGTGCCATCATCTCCATCATCTGTTTCGTGCTCGTGTCTCCTGAATCGCCTGTATTTGATACGGACGTCGTCGCTTGTTCCCCGACTACGGTCTCCTCGGTCCCGACCACGTTTTCCCCCTCCGTTTCTGTCGCCAACTCTACCACGGAATCGTCGCTATCTTCACTAACCCCTTCTAGATCCCTCCTAACATTGAATCTATCGGACATCTCGCCTGTTGGATCACACAAACGATTTCGAAGAATTCGCTCGATACACACAAATTTATATCCCCCAAAATATCTGAAAAAGAATTACACAGTATACCCTTTTTGCAGAGAAAGAAACACAATTCCCACAAAAGCAGAAAAAAAATATCGCCACTAATATCAGAATATGCGTAGCACTCTCTTTGAAATTGTCGGTCCACCTCAATATGCACAAATGCAAAAAATTATCACAATTGATAAAATCGTAACACAAATCTTGAATTTAAATACACAAAAATTACTCAAAAAAGTAACTAATATGCTCCAAAATCTCAATTAAGGCGTACAGAAATACTTTTATAAGGTGACCAATATACATCGAGTCCCTGTTCGCGCGCCAATAATATCTAACGTACCCAAAAATGCAGCACGTGGGGAAATTATTACAATATGGGTATAAGTTATGATAATTATAATTAATAAAAGGTTCGGACTTCAGATGTGAATTAACAGTGTATATTCTGATACTAGTACAAACATTTATAATAATTACACACTTCAAGTAATCCCCACATAAATCACAAGAACAAATGTAAAAACCCTTTTTCATACAAATTGCGTCACGTGGTTTCTAGCTCACAAATAATGGATCGTGCAATTACATCAATTAATACCCTAAAATTTAATACAATGCAACACTATGTTCAAAAACTAAGCACGAAATGAGCTCTTATTATTTCTTTATCTTGAGGTTCTATCAAAAGTTCATCAATTTACTTGATTTTTAATCTTCGTTCTTCTCGGAATGTTTCAAAATGAGTTACAGTTAATTCGGAAAAAACAACTATTCCAATGCAATTTTCTCTTTATTCAAAGATACTCATTTAGCATCGAATTACAACAATTTAAATTACATTCCCTAGCTC
>NNCF01129698.1:25495-39319 GCA_002313205.1 Laupala kohalensis
TACACGGATATTATGATTGTGCAGTGAAGAATTTGGGAGATGAGAAACCCAAGAAAGTTACCGGCTGAGTAATAAAGAAGGTTAGATACCACATTGACCGTATGCTGGGTTGAGTAATAGAAATGAAAAAAATAATGAAAAGAAAAACAGATGGATAGTATGACAAAGGTGACGCGATGGAGCTTAGACCTTTATTTAAATTACAAATGTTAATAACAAAAAGGGATGAAATAGCAGATAAAGAAAAAAGACACAGATGTTTGAAACGATTGTAGCCTTATTTGACAAACTTACACACAAATTGCAGAAGTTATTTGAAAAAGTAGCGCAGCAAATGAACCTACTAAGAGTGGAGAAAATAAATAGTCAAAGAGAAACCAGATTTCAAAGGTTTCAAGAAATCATTGTTTCCGTTCTAGATAACTGGATGAATATTCTAACCCAAGAAGAGCAACAAAAATTGTTACGAAATGAAACTGCAGGAGATACAGAGAAGATTGGATGTATTGAGTTTACAGGGACAGAAAAAGAATTCACGGAAGATATACAAGATAATATAATAGAAACATTGAAGACTGAAATAACTGAAGTTCGGGAAGAAATAATGGAGATTAGTGAGTTAAGCAAAAAGAAACAAAACTAGACGAGCAAAAACAAGAGACGGAAATATTACAGAACAGACAAACGTCCTCCAAGAAGTTAAGATATGGCACAGACGGATGTTTAAAGAAAAGAAATAGTAAAACAATTATTTTAGAGAAATAAGACGAGTTAAATAAAGTTGATATTCGAAAGAAGTTAAAAGATAAGACGAATGACAGTAACGTTACTCTCAATATAGATTCATTAAGGGATATCTAGTAGGAGGAACTGATTGTTACATTGGTGCATAACGGGAAACACTCAAAACCGTAGATGATTTTGAAAGAGGATAATGAATTTTGAATTAAGGATATTAGTAGAAGAAAACTAAAGTTCATTATTTTTTCGGAATCGCTAAGGAAAAGTAAGAAGATTGTTTCCTAGAGAGGATAATAAACCACAATTTCATTTCGGTACGTTTCCTTCGGAGAGTGCCAACAAAACAAAGAAGTCTGTCATTTGGTAATTGAGTTAAACGCAGTGATTTATGTGCAATTGAAAAGAGAAGGTCCCTTATATAATGGTCTAACTTCACACACGATTGAAAAATATGCAGAGCCGGTACGATGATTCCTGTGCAATCGGGACAGGCAGTTAAGTAAATTCTGTGCTGAAATAAAAGAGTTTTGTAAGATATGTGGGGAGAGACGTAATCATAAAGAAATTCAAAATGTGAATTTAAAATGTGTTAACTGCATGCGTAAGGGAAAAAGTAGAGAAAATAGTGTACGTAGTAAAGAATGCGAGAATATAAAATTGCGCAAAGACGTTTGAATGAAAATATTAGTTTTGGAAATTAGAATACTACAGAAGTACCTGCGGAAGAAGAATGGCAGAGCTGAGTTACCAGAATATGTGCGGATGTTCAAAATTGATGTGTGTTGTGTACAGAATCCCTATACGATAAGAAACACACTGTTTTACCCCACTGGGATTTATAATGCAATTTATAAAGCGAAGGTTATAAAATGCGGGAGAGGGTGTTACATATATCGTAAACGCAGGAATGGAAGAAATGAGAATAAGTATATTTAGTTGTGGGACTTTGCGAACGGACATTATGAAGATGGAATATTTGGAAATGTTATTAGTTAATTCCTATTTTGAGACTCACGACAATTAGGATACCTCATTAAAGCAATTGAAAGGGATAATGGAAGAATATGGAAATAATGATATTAAATGTGAAGATTTTAATTCCAGATCTACTTCATGGCGTGATTTTATTACAAGGAAGCGAGAGAAATAAATATAGATATTAATAGCAGCATATATGTTAGAAATACATAACAAAATTGGAGTTCAAACTTTCAGAGGTGAAAATGGTAATTAAGTGACATACCTTACGTTGAGTAATAAATTAAGGAAAATACAGTTGAACATTTATAATGAGGGAACATTTATAAGAGACGATCACGTGGAAATGACATTTGATATAAGGGAGAGATAGATTAAGAAAAATGAAAATACAGTGAACGACATAAATTTCGGAAAGTTAAAATTGGATGAATTGCGTAGAAAGATAGAAGGAATGGAAGAAGAAGAAAAACTTCTCCGATAAAATAGCGGAGATTGGTACAAACATTGATATATTGCGGTTATCTATGTTATGAGAAGTGAGTAAATGTGTAGGAAGAGACGGCGATGGATATCAAAACGGGAAAACTTGGTGTAAGGTATTGGCAGTACTTAAAATTAAAAGAATTGAGAGAGATATTTTTGGTTTATGTTGCTCTAAGATTCGTCGTATAAAAGAAGTTATGAGAGCATAATGAATTAGATCGTCATTAGTAGATTTTGGTGATGCAGGTAAATTTGTTTTGAAGAATTGAGAAATAAAAGGAGGAGAAATGAACCGTGTAAAACCCCATGAATGACTATGTCAGGTACAGGGAATGTAATTTACAACGTAAATAAATAAATAATACATTTTTAATATCCTGCGAAAATCACATTTATGTAAATATACAAGGCGGAATATATGTTAATGTATTAATGAGTGAGAAAACGGGTCGATTATTCTCGGGAATTTCTTTTGCAGATTAGCAACGTGTTTAGAGGGAGCATCACATTATCCCATATATGTATTTTAACACTCTGTATTAACTCTTGTATTAACACTTTTAACCACTTTTAAACATTTTTATACAAATTGTTACTAGCTAAAATATTGCTTTAACTATCAGCAATTTTACATTGTTTTCCGTTATACTTGATCACTTACTTGTAATTTGCACAATCATGCGATGTGTAGTTTTTCAACATATTTTCGGTTCAATGTGTTGGTCTTCTTCTAAGTGATATTGCAGGTTTGTATTTGCTTTGACTGCTGTGTCTTTTTACGAGTCTCTGTAATCTAACAGACGTAGTATCGGGATGAGAAAGCATATAGAAAATGGAAGAGCTCGCGTAATCGTTATCGTTTGATCTGAACGAGGATTTGCTTTTAGTTGTTTGAAACTGTTGCGAGTGTTTGAAAGTTTTCACTTAACTTTTTTTCTTGTATTTGTAAATGGGAAATGTACACAGTTTTGAAGGTAATGTATATGGAACGATATGCGGTAGGAAGTGTGTGGTAGGATTATTGTTAGTAGGTGGTCCGGTTCCAACAAATAAGTTCAGCGTTATTCACTGCGAGGGCTCAAATCTAAGATGCATCTTGTATACAATTGTATTTCCAGTTCTCCGTTTTCAAATTAGTTTTTATATATTTGTATTGAAATAAATGGTTATGATTGCAAGTTGGTCCTTCGTTTCGTTGAATTTTGAGAGACCTGCAAGGATTTACTCCCCTGTCTTCTTGAATCTATTCTACCAGGGAGATATGGAATAGCACGCACTAGTAATAGTTTGTGTCTCTTTTCTCTATGAGTCTAGTTTTTGTATCCATTTTTGTGCCACAATCATTTGAATAATTTTTAAAATCCATATTAATTAATTAATTTAGGAAACGGATGACTAAAGACTCCACCGCGGGACACAGTTCCACTAATGCTGAGTAGACTACTGCCGATTGAGCCAGGTTGTGTCGACAATTTAATAACGGAAAATGGTACACGTATTATTTTTTGCCATTAATTGCGTTTTCTGCCAACAACAGCTAATAAAACCACTTCCGTTATCGCATGTTTACCAATTTTAGGGAGAAAAATATTACTCGTTCGGATAGAAAAGTACAGCAAGTGTAAAGGTAAACTCAATTTTCCACTGCGTGTGGACAGGACAAAAAATGGAACCAGGGCAGTAGATCTCAATACGCGCAGTGTTGATGTGTAAAAAATACCCTACGCAATTGTAAGTATTTCCATGTTTTAACTCCCTATTCGTGTTGTGCGAATTTTCGTCGTGCCTATGATTTTCATTGCCTCACCAACGTTTTGAAAGACTAGAGCAGGACATTTTCATAGTTAACGTTAAACTCATTAATTAAAAGCAATTTCCATGACATACAATGAAATATCTCCGTCGTGTTCTTTCATGATATTACACATAACTTCTGAAACAAAGCAACAGGATTTTGATTACTCTCATTTTCTGATAAAAATTTACCTTGTCCCTATGATTTACATGAAATGACAAATAATATGTCGTTTTACATAAGAAAATGATAATTCAAATGACATCGTTTGTTTAGGGCATTTGCACTAGTCTTCTTCGCTGCCTAAGAGCTGCAGAGCGGGTTCAATCAGGCCATTATCGGAGTCAGTGTAGTACGTTCCCTAGATACACTAAATCCACAAAGCATGCTTAAGAGAAGGGCAAGACTCATGGACTCAATTTTACGATGCACTATTAAAAAAATGACTACAAAAACAAAAACCAATCAAAATGAAATAAAAAATATGATCAGTGGACACGAAGAAGGAGCGTTTATTTGCCACATCAGTTCTCGAAAATATATTGCACTAACCTTATCATAATAAAGGGCTTCAAAGTCACCTCTGTCGAATTTCAAAGATATTGAAAATACGCTAGGAATCAGTTTGTGGAGAAAATGGGTTGAAAGAGAAGAACCTCGTTCTGCCTCCTTGTGTCAAACGCAACAATCTGTCCGTCACCAGGTCCTGCCACAGAGCTTTCACTGTCTCCGTGGCCTCCTGCTGCGACACCACCTCCCTTGCCTCCAACAAATGACGTCCTCGGGAATCCCAGCCACTTCACGCGCGCAACTCTTTCGCAGCACTCGTCTCCACCTGAACAAACCAAACACTATTCTTACTCTTTATGAGGTATTTTGAAATTTAAAAAAATTGTATTTTTATGATCTATAATGAGTCTAGCAGTAGTAGCAGAGCGCAAGCGTTCCTCCTTGGTGAGAGCGGGCCTTGGCCATTGTAAAGGACAGTCACGTGTGCGCGCAGTATGCAAAAGACGTGTAGTGAAAGGGTCCTCTTGGTCCTCCATCCATACTACAAGTGTCGATATCCACCATTCAGTAAAGGTCCGTCGATTAAGTTTTCTCCCGAAGTAATGATTTTATTCGGAATATCCATAGGTGCAGTTACGGTTTGTAACAGTTTCGATGAACATACACCGGTGGTTTCTTTCATTAAAATGATGGAGAAAATCATCAAAAATATTATTTTAAGCACACTACTACCATTGATCGTTATAACATATTAAATTATGACAAACATTAATATATTTGAATCGGTATGGTCGAGATATTCGGCGAGTCCCACACACGGGGAAGAGTCACTACGGCTCTTCTCTATGGTGCGAAACTGCATTTTTCCCTACTTGCATGGGCTCTAATGACCTTCGATGTTGACGAGCTCTAAAGCCCCACAAAAAAAAGAGCGTTGATGAAGAAATAGTAATAGTCCTTCTTATTAAATAGATGTAGAATATTAGCAAACGTTTTCTTCTCAACACGGATCCTTGGATAATCGTAATAATATGGTACAAAAAAAAGTAATTACTGTTAGTTGAATATCTTGATAGAAGTTTATGAGATATTTCCGGAATTACGTTGTCAACATTGTTTTAAGGCAATTATATTGTTATATAATTTACTTCGTAAAGTTCTTAGAGCTATTTTTCTATCTAATTTTTTCCGAGAAATTTCTTAAAACATTTTGACTGTGGACGAAAGGTAGTAGAAACTTTGCTCCTAAACACATTTCATCCATATTCTTGCCAATTCTTTGGATACAAATTCACAAATTTCCGTAAATTTTTATCATTTCAAAAAGTGTCATACTTGGGTTGAAGCACAGTAATTAGAATGCACGTGGTCTCTAATAAATGAGAGTTGACCCATCTCTTATGTATTTTCCGAAAGTTAACGTTTTGTATTGAACTATAGTATATTTGTCCCGTCTAATTCCACCCCGATTTAGCTTGCCAACCTCTCATTATCACCGTAACGTCGGACATTTCGCGCTTGTTAGACGAAGCAACAAGTCGGCCGAATGATAGAAAAAATGTCTAGCAGTAAATCCCATTTCAATTTTTAAATGACTTGTTTTAAACCTTTGATAACTTTTAGTTTTCAAGAATATGGTTTTAGAAATGTATATATTGAAATATTTTTAAAATAGAAACATGTTTTTAAAAAAATGTCTATTTTATTTCACTTTATCTCATTAACGTAAGGAAGGTAAACAGCACTTACATTGTCAAAAATACGTTGTAGTATTGTGCTACAAACATTATTATCCTAACCTAAAATTACGCGTGGCATTATATTAAACAATAGGGAATTTCTTTGCTTCACATCGTACATAATAAGTGTACGGGATGAAAATTGTCTGGAATTATCACTAGATAAATTTTTCGAAAATTCAGCAATTCGTAATTTTGCTAATTCGAATTGTAATAGTAGTCCCATGTAATTTGAATAACCGATGTTTCACTTTAATTCGAATAAATGAGGCTTCAGTTTTATTGACGTGAAATTAAGATTATTAAAAAATAATAATGTTGTTAGTTGAATAAGTGTAATCGTAATTTAAATGGATTTGCAGATGGTACAGCTTTTACATATATGTGTTATGATGTACGATAATAAGCATCAAGATTTAAAAGTGTTACGCTTTTGGTACGAAAAAATGTTGAAGTTAAATATTATTTACTAGTTAATTCTTCTGTTTCTTTTTGATAGTTACTATCGTTCGTAACTGATCATCACCCAAGCACTCTTACAATGGGGGGGTCGAGTATCACTGAAGACTATAGTGAATTCTCAAAATTGAGGTTGAAAGATGGGGTTGTTAATTTCACATATTGCTAAAAGAACATAATTTGATCGCGTCAGAATTCTTGCTTCAATCGCAAGAAGTAATGTAGATGTGAGAAGTCTTTTACCAAAATTTTATAGACATGCTAGCTGAAAAGAAATTTGTATGTGAAGAACTCATTCATTATTAATAAGTACAGTAAAACTATTGTTTGTAATATTCTGAAATAATTAATTTTATGAAATTACTAATTTTATTATAAATAATTTTACAAAAAGACCTGCCTTATAGGAGAACAGAACTAGGGTTGGCAATGCTCTTATTCTTATGAATCAAGAATGATAAAGTGAAAAAACATTCGTTATTATTGTAGAAAAAATAAAGAATAAAAATATATTCTTTTATTTAACAAATATCAAGAATAACGAATAAAAAGTATTTCGGACAAATTTGAATGTCGAAAAATAAAATTCTTTTATTCATCATCAAATGTTACTGTAGTCTTCGTGGAGTGCGGATGTGTTTCATTCGAGCTCTCCGATGATTGAGAATTTTGCTGATTAAAATACGAGCTAATCGATGTTTGTGTGTGTGTGTGTTTCTCAAAGTATAAACTAGTACAATGTTTTAGTAATTTTATTGTTAGCGACGCTTGTGCATTAAATATTTTTTAATTGAACATTTAAGTTTTATCTTTGTGGCAAAGTACTTCTACACTTAGAGACTGCAGTCTTGTATACTCAGCGCCTCCGTTCTGATGTTTATTTTTCCTGTGCGCTGAGCGAGTGTGCGAACGTTGGGGAACGGTGGCCTCTGCAGCTGACAGAGCAATGACTCCGCGTAATGAAGAAACGCAAGAGACGAACACTCGAGTGACAAGACAAATGAAGAAAATTCAATCACGCATAGAGCTAGCTAAGAATGCACAAAATGCAGCAGATTATATTTATGAGATCATTACAAATACTCATCTAAATCAGAAAAAATAACTGCAAGAGTATTAAAGAATATCAATAATGAATTATCAACAATAAAAAGTACTTTAAATTACATCACTACGGAAACAGAGTCTTCTATAATATCTGAAGACACTATTGAGAAAATGGTGAAAAAAATAGCTAGTTCGGTTAATGATTTTACTAGAAAATTAACAATCCCGACAACAACTTATGCTAAGGCTGCAAGCACTAGCAAAAGAGCTGAAAGTCATAACTTGTCGCAAAAATTGACCATGTGATTGTGAAATCAACAGGATCGTTTTAAAACAAAGGATTGGAAGCAATGAAGAAAGTCATCAACGAAAAAAATCCCCCTAAAAAGGCAATTAAGATGAAGTGGTTCAAGAAAATTGCCTACAAAAACGCAATTTTCCATGTGGCAACGAACGAGGACAGAAAGCTACTAGAAGACACCATAATGGACATCCCTGAATTACAAGTGGTAGAAAATAAGAAGTCACCAAAAATTATAATTCACGGCATACCCAAACATATTGACGAACAAACCTTCCTGGAAAACCTAATAAACACTAACTTGCCATCAGTTGATGCGGAAGACTTCAGAGTAAGGTATAAAACTGGTGCTAAGACGACCTCAAAATACTGCTCTTGATTTTGGAGTTGCCGCCTTCCTGTTGGCGAGCAGCTGTCAACATAGTACGTGTGTTCGTTTTTTGGCAATCCTTTAAGATTGAAAACCACGTAAGAGTTGCACGTTGCTTTGCATGCCAGAAATTTGGACATTCAGCAGCTAATTGTAGGCAAGGTGTAGTCACCTGCTATAAGTGCCATGGGGCTCTTGATTCCCGTCAATGCACATCGGAAGAAACAGTAAATAGCTGCATAAATTATGTTAGAAAATGTCTTAAAGTACACAACCATAACGTGAATGATAAAAACTGCTCTATATACGTTAAGCCCCTCGAAATCAAAATTGAAAGAACAAACTACAACAATTGATTTTATTTTCAAATTCTTTTTCCTTCTACTTATCCAAAATGTCTAATCTTGATACTCCTAATAGGGATTGTAATTGTAAATTTTGCCCTGAACCTGACCATAACGATTTGTTCCACTTGACGGAATTAATCCATAATAATGTAGAAATTCTAATGTAACCTTATCCAATGAGGGAGAATTTATATTAATGCTACTGAATATCAGAAGTATAAATAAAAATTTTAATTCTTTAAGTCTTCTCATTGGTAGTTTGATCAAAAACCCTGATATAATAGCAAAACACGGAACTAAAACATCCCTCTTATCTAAATATTCCTGGTTATGATTTGCATTACAATAAAAGATGTTTAAACCAATCTGATGGCGTCGTGTTATATACAAAGAAAGATATAATTGGAAATGTTGTCACGGTTTTATACAACAATCTATGTTTTAAATGCTGTAGTTAGAATTAATGATATTGAACAAATAAAAATAAGTGCTATGTGTAGAAGTCACTAAAGAAAAAATAATTTATTGATCGTATTAGACTCTTTCTTCAAGAATGCGCAAAAACAGAGAATCATTTCATTGTAGGAGATTTCAATATTTATTTTTTTTAATATGGAGGATGAAGATGCCGAGAAATTTTATCACAACTTTCTGGAATTTCAATATTCACCGAAATTCTCGTCAGTGACCAGAATGAACAATGGCAAAACTTCTTGTATTGTTAATATACTCTGTAAATCTGTTTGCAAACAACAGCTCATAACCTTGTTTATAGAATAACAGACCATGAACCGCTTTTTGTTAACGTAAAAACCGGACTAGTTCGTGAAAAGAAAGACAAACCAATTCAGCTATTAATTACCGAAAACTTGTTAATTCAAGTCACGGCGAGAATTGGACTAATTTCCGTAACGACAACGTAAATCACTCATTACACAGTTTGATGGATTTAATGATCAATGTTTTATCTAAAGCGCGAGTCCAAATACAGATCTTCCAAAAAAATAAGACTAGGAATGATTGGATCAATAAAGAACTGATCAATCTTACCACAGAAAAACAAATGATTTTTAGAAGATGGAAAAGCGAACCTCATAACCTCATATTAAAAGACAATTACGTCAATTTTTCTAACAAACTCCACAATAAATTAAGACAAACAAAGAGAAATTTTGAAAAAGAAAGGGTTAAACATCTTGATAATGACAACACAAAATTATGGTCTTTCGTGAATTAGAAATAGGGTAAAAACGATGACATGAGAAGAAAAATTTATAATGTTGTTGTTAATTGAAAAGAATATGATAAAAAATCGATATTGCAAATCAATTTATCAATTTTTTAGTACTGTCGGCTCCATTTTAGCTAATGTAATATTACAAACTAAAGCAGGATTTTCTTCTCCCATTACACAGCCTAACGACCGATCTATTTTTTTGTACCCAACTGATGAAATAGAAATAATTAGTACAATTAATTCATTGAAGGATAAAGCTTGCAGTGATGATAGTATCGGACCTGCTATATTGAACAAGATTTCAGTTTTTATAAGTAAGCCCCTGGCTCACTTTTTTAATTTATGCATGGTTAAGGGAATGTTTACCAAAGCTTTTGAGAGTGCAGTTATTGTACCTGTTTATAAAGCAGGTGATAAGTCAAATGTGTCAAACTATAGGCCAATTTCACTTTTACCAGTTTTATCAATGATTTTTGAAAAATTGTAATTTTCAAGAATCTCTAAATTCTTAGACAGTAATTGTTTCACAAAACACACAGAAAATAAGTTTGAAGACTCAGCTTCTCGACGCAGCGTCTGCCCTCGGTGATTCTGAAGCAGTGTTTTACAAGAATGAAATGCAAAGAAGATCACACCAATAAAAAATATACACCTATTGTTGAAGAAGAATTAATCTCATTGGAGCTTATAAAAAAACAGGATTTCATTATCTTGAAGAAATTCAATTGCCTAGCCAATAATATGTTCAATTAAGAAATACTTCACATTATAAAGAATGTGAATGAAAAATAAATGTTTCAATATCAAAAAAATGAGCGTAAAACAATTATATACGATACAATACGTATATTCTTCCCAGAGATCGTTTGTCGCACCAAGGCAGCCCTGAAAAAACCATAAAAAATGAAACAGATGAACGACGTAGTTTGTCGGTCCCAGATACCGCAGCGCGCTCGGACGCCGGAATTCAGAGATATTGCCTTTGACGCTTGCTAATTTTTAACCGGTCACTGGTGCGCCCTGGTGGCGGAAGTTTGGACTACCTAAGAGAGGTCCAGCGTCCGTTCATGTCATGTCCGCTGTCGCAGAGAGACGACAGATAACTGAAAAATAATTAATATATCTTCAAGGCGGGAACGTCAATTCTGACGAAATGCGCTGGCGCGTAGCACACCTGTAAGCAAGAGGCGCCTGCCAAGTCCAGGTGAGCTTGATACGCAACATTCAGTATCATTTCGAAAAAATACTAATTATCTTTCTGATATGCGATTTGGATTTAGAGAAGGTAGAGATACTGCTTCAGCCCTTGCATGCATTACAAACTTTATATACTCCTAATTAGATGAAAGTAAACCTGTTATTGCTGTTTTCTTTGATTTAGCACAGGTGTTTGACACGGTTGACCACAACTTACTAATAATTAAAGTAGAGAATTGCGGTCCAGTTCTAGATTTATTAATAGATTACTTAAGTGGTAGAACGCAAGCAGTAAAAATTGATAATTCCAAAAGCAATACAAAAAGGGTTGCAACAGGTGTATCACAGGGTCAATTCTTGTTCCCTTATTAATCCTAATCTATGTTAACAGCATTTTCAATGTACCTCCATATGGTTGCATTGTATCATATGCAGATGATACTATAATACTAGTTTCAGAGAATACATGGGAAGAAACTGCGTTTGTTACCTATAATTACCTTAATGTGGTCTATAACTGGATTTTTTAAACAAACTAACCCTAAATATAGATAAATCAGCCTACATGACTTTTTGTAACTACATTGTTAGCACCGCAAATAATTTTGATATAATA
The DNA here is from genome assembly GCA_002313205.1 of Laupala kohalensis. NCBI lineage: Eukaryota > Metazoa > Arthropoda > Insecta > Orthoptera > Trigonidiidae > Laupala > Laupala kohalensis. The sequence continues at coordinate 37,319 of NNCF01129698.1, forward strand.
TTAAATAACGGTAACTTAATCCGAGTACCATATGTAAAGTATCTAGGAGTTCTCATGGACTGTCATATGAGATGGGATATTCACATCAATTGTATTGTTAAGAGACTTAAGTACTTATTTGCTAAATTAAAAGACATCTTAGATAAAGATTCACTAATGATTTTATTTTATGAGCTCTTTAATGGTTTAGCCACTTATGGAATTGTAGCATGGAGTGCAGCGTACGAAAGAAATATCAGACGTCTTAAAATTATGAGGGATCGAATTTTAAAAATAATTCCTCATAAGAAATGTAAATGCGTTAGGAAGAAAACATCTCAACCTGAGTCAAATATAGAAATTGAACTGTATCCGTTTACACTACAACGAAATTAAATTAAATTAAATTACGTAGGATCCCAAAAAAACTACTAGGTTTAAAACTGTAAGACCTCCCACAGTAAATTTAGAAGTTGGAAAAAAAGGTTCTATATATAATGCCATTTTTGAGTTCAATAAATTACCAAATGCACTAAAATCTCTCAATCTCATTCAAAGTTCCGCCTATAAAAAACTTAAAGCTCACATTGCGCTGCAATAAACTCGCTAAATCATTTCTCATTGAACAGTCGTTCTAATATTTTAATAAGGCTTTTACTGGTTGTACAGTGTGTTATTTTAATTTCACTCCAGACTTTGCAAATGAATATCTATCTTAGTAAGGATGTATGTAATGTATGAATGAATTTGACAGATTTTGCAAGTTAACTGTTAGTTGCATTTTATTCAGAATCTTACTTCATATGACTCATGTATTTTTGTGGTGTGTTTCACCTTCTGTGTTGTTATAAGATTTGGATTTTTGAATTAACTATTAACATATATCATATTTCATTTTTATTTATCTAAATTTTGTATCAGAGTATCTATCTAATTTCAATTTAACTTCCAATTTTTTGTATGTCTGATTTTATAATCTTACTGACATTCATACTTTAAAGTATGGCAGTTTGTATTGTTTTATTACTAATTTTGAATTTTTGTTAGTTTGACTATTAATTTTTTCTATGATTACGTAACTTCGAATTAAGTATGTTCGACAAACTTTAATGACTAATAATAAGTTATTTTTGTATTCGTCTAAACTTGAAAGACGAATAACAAGATATTGTTTCATTTGACGTANAATAACAAGATATTGTTTCATTTCACGTAAATAAATAACGAATAAAATGCTATTTTTTTATTCGAGCAATACTGATTGACGAATAACAAGTATTTTTTAAATTTGACCCTGAAACAATTAATGATTTATCCTTTCATTCTAAAATTTAGAGGTTAACATAATTTAAAGTACACTTTTTTGTTCTTGGTAGAATAAAGGACAAATACGGTTATGCCTGTTTTGCTGTAATAAACAACTAAGTCGAATGTGAATTGAAGTTGTACTGTTCATAATTAGAATTAAAATATTGTCTTATGTAATCTCACACAAAATTAATAAAAAATTATATTGTTCAGTAAACGTTGATATTCTTAAAGTTAATTGAAGTTTTATCTTAAAAATTAAGTATCACTGGAAATTGTTTATTGAATATTTTATGGCATGAAAATTTTATAAATATACGAATAAATTCTAATATAATACGGTTTTTTCACATTTTCGTTAACAAATATTGAATTAAAAATTATGAACAATTCGTAATAAAATTTGAATGACTGGGGTCAACATCTTAACTTCATATCATTGAATGTGGAACGTGAGAGAAGGAATTTACTGAAGTGGTTTAAGTGATATAAAATGTTTACAAACAATTCAGAATGTATTAATGTACTTATTATTTTTTAACGATCAAACCCTTCTAAATTACATCGTTTTGGAATTAATACTTTTAGTCGATAATTAAGAAATATTTTTCCGTCACTAAAAGGAGTTGCATTAACTGTGAACCTCGCTCTTACCAATGCGCGAATTTTACGAATGTTTTGAATTTTTATTCGTTGTAGACTTCAATATATTTT
>NNCF01129700.1:0-39765 GCA_002313205.1 Laupala kohalensis
AAAAAACTCGAAAAAATAAAATAATTAGAAAGATTAAACTGAAAAACAGAGAGAGCTCATTCACAACCGCAGCTAACGCCAGGAGCATAACTACATTTTGTTATTGTGCAGTAAACATAAACATAATATAAACATAACTACATTTTGTTATTGTGCAGTAAATACTGCGTAAAGATTTCTAAACCGCATTTCCGTACGACGCACCGTTTTGGAGGAAGAGCGATAATTCATTTCCTAAAAAAGAGAGGAAACGATTTCTTTAAAATCAGCCTGAGAAGCACGTGCAAAACGTTCAGGGTGGAAGATGATTATTCATGCAATCAGCTCTTCAATCTGCAGATGCTCTTCAAACATGCGCGAACTTCGTGAGGTTTTGAGGACAAATATTTGATAAGTTTTATAATTTTGATAATTATAGTATGTTTAGCGTCATGTATAAATGATTTTCAGACTTCTTATATTTTCATAACATTGTACGTTTTTTTAACACTACGATCTTTTCTTAAAAATTTTGATTGGAAAGTGGGGCACAATCCAATTGTTTTTCTTTGCTTCGGTGAGGGTCAGTCAGTCACTTATATATTCGACACTTATATTGCTAAGTTTATTAGTTCAGTCGTAACTTCATAGAATCTGTATTCAACATTTAAAATTAAATAATACACAGTGGTTTCTTAAATATTAATAACGTCTCAGGGAATACAACAATATATANTAGGTTTACAGACTGTTTTTAGGTTGACATATATAGGGGGGTCTCCTGCTACCACCAGATTTTCAGAATGTGACAGAGGTACCCGATACGCATTACGGAGGAAATAACCATAAATATCTACCAAGATGGCAGTATACAATATTCTTCATCAATAGAAACAATTTTGATGGTATGTATTGTATTTATGCAACTTTGAATTTTTTGTATTTGTAGACTTCTGTTGTGCAGAAAAAAAATTTCTTTTAATCGGTGCAATGATTTATAAGTGACCTTACATATGCTTGCACATATATTTTCTGACATTAAATATATTCACAAACTTTCAATGAAATATCGAACTGTATAGATAACCGAATTGATAAACTCCCTTCAATGCTGCCAAATAGCGCATGTTAAAAAGCAAAATAAAAAAAAGATGAATATCACCAAAAAATGAGTGGGGTACTTCCATAAAATGACTATATCTACTATATCTCTCATCCAGAGAAGCTGTTTTTGTATGTTCAAATGGACATTTATAAAATTGATTTTATCATCCTGGCTTATCTTTTCGTTCGTCGCATTGATATAAAATACACTGCTAGTCATAAAAATTGTTACACCACACGGAAAAAACCTGAGGTGGGGCAGCTAATGTATTGGCCGCCAGAACAACAGAATATATATGCTAGCACAGCTAGCATCCGCCTGCTATGACGTAAATATTCGTCCCTCTGTGCCACAGCTTACAGCATTAGCTCTCACAGCTTAAGTATATAATCTACAAGATGAGAAGGGAGCATGTTATACTAACTTGTGGTGGAGGACGTCGAAAACCCGTTAAAATGTAACGTTGATTCGTCGTCGGAAACCCATTTGCATCTTTCTATATGAAGGGGGTGAGTCATAGTTACCATTTGTAAATACATTAATGAAATTTCCATGTTTTGCCATGGTAACAACTTCATTTGCTTCATACCATGCCATCGAAAACATGTTACGAAACAAATAAAGTTGTTACCATGGCAAAACATGGAAATTTCATTAATGCATTTCTTTCACGACTTTCTTGGCAATGTTCATCTTTATAACAACTCCATTGCCTTATTCACAGGTGTACAGCGCACTTTTTTTTTAACGTCCTTCTTCAGGCATCCGACAGTGCCAGTATTCGATCCAGAGACTTTTCTTCGTACGGCGAGAACGCTACCACTGCACTACTGCAGTCCGATAGTAGAGAATAAAGTTTTGTCGTCTTGTATTGCGCTGTCTTAGATTTTGCACCATAGTAGTGATATCAGAAATAGTAAATTCGTAAAATAGAATTTATCTCTAAAACCTTGAAAAATGTATCTTGAAGTACCAAGAAAATATTGTTTTTATGTGTCCAAACGTTTCTTTATTTGAAATATGTACTTGAAATATCATCCTTACTAGAAGTTGAAAATAACAGTATGTAAAATAATAATTAGATATACCAACATTAACCTACAAAAATTCAAATTATCATCAGGGTACAGTTACTCGACGTTGAAACAACTTAGTAAATGTTCTTCGCCGCGGCTTCAAGTTTCGGGCGATGCGACATCGGGATGGCGTCGTTTAGTCGTACTAATGAATCATTTGGTTCAATTAAACAACTATTTATAGTTGCTAGATGGTCGATTTGACTCCGTATAACAATGGCACAGGCTGTGCCACTTCAGTCATGAGTCCGAACCGAATGCATAGAAGGCAGCCCAACCGAGTGTTATTTAGCGGATACTACGAACGAGATCGGCAGGGAGGAACAGTTGCCATGTCAGATTTTTGAGCGGGGAGGAGCTGTTGCCCGCAAAACCCTCAAGCCATAAGCTGTTGATGTTACTTCTTCCTCCCAGACAAAACAGCGTTAGCTTCTGCAGTGATAGAAAATTGGTCTCGATCAGACGAAAACTCTTTTGGGGCAGTTACAGCGTACGTTGTGGCAGCTAATGGCGCTGTCTGTCCGCTACACAGCCAACGCATGAGCTGTCACAGCTAACTTTAGGCTGAACTATCCAACTTATCTTGAATATAAGAAGGGGGCATAATCAATTTATCGTACTTATGTATCTGTGTAATTAGATAGGTATGTAGATATAATGGGCAGAAATTATTCAACTTAAGGTGACTTGTGGAGATACGAGCGCATCATAGTATGTGGCTTCTACTCCTTTTGTCAATCATGGGTACTAACGAGAGCGGGCGGTGCTATGTCTCTAGTCTGAAGTTTGAATACTTATTCCCAATCAAAATTAAATTTATTTAATGCAATTTTTTGTTCACTTCGATGGTAGTAGTGTTTACTTCAGCTATGAATAACAAGTCCCATATTATCCCTTGTGCTAGTGTGCATTTTTATTCCTGTTTGCCATGATGAATTTTTGACAGTAAAATCATCATTATTATTATTATTATTATTATTTAGATGGAATGGTATTCACATCACAGCCCTAAAGGTGTTGTGGCTGCTTGAAATTTCTAATCTCAGGTTGTTACCTGCTCTCTAAAGTGTTAAATGCACTTCCTTAAAATGTGGACTGTGCCAAAAAGATCTATTTCTTGTATTTTCCATTTTCTTGTTTTGCTTGGTACGGAATCTAGATGCTGCTTTAAATGTAGAGAAATCGCACCAAGGGAACCAACTATGAGACGAATAATCTGTGTTTTAAATCTTCACTTTCTAATTTTGACACATCTTTTATATTTTAGCAGAATTTCTGCTTCCTTCTGCGCTAATTTTTTATCAGTTGCTATACCAATAAGCAAAAATGAATGATACAAATAATTATAATAACAATAAAAGTATTCATCAAAAAATTGTGGATAAATTCAAACTCACTCAAGATAAAACCTCATGTTACAAGTATCAACCAGAGATGTGTTAGAGAACAAAATCCATAAATTATATTTTAATCGATCCATCCTCACAGACAAATCCATCCACCACAACCATCCAGATCATTGACCAAAGTAGAAAGATAACATTCCTCATAGACATTGCAGTGCCACACAAATAACTCACAGATGACAATAGCTGAGAAAATTTCAAAATACACTCTCTCAGGAAGTTAAAAGAGTTTGGAAGATGAAACTAGTCCATATAGTACCAATAGTAATTTCTGCAACAGGAGTAATTCAAAAAACTATATATTTCAGTTTAAAAACATTAAATTTACCCAAGTGCATTTACATATCTCTTCAGAAAGCCATCATTACTACATTCATATAGTTAGAAAGTTTTTATCTTTAGAAAATTAAAAAGGTAATGGATATTTGGCAACTAGGCCAGTGCGAATTGATCAATTAATATTTGCTGAGAATATATCAACTACAAAGTAGTAGTAGTAGTAGTAATAATAATAATACAATAAAAATAATATAATAGTAATAATGTGCACGCTTAAATACGTAATAGAGTGCGAAAGTGCTGATGTGGAATTCACAAATAGATCCCTTCCAATTTCAATCATACGAGTGTGAATGGCATTGCTGTGTTATTTGGTATGGCATTTTGCCACACTATTCTGGCAACGTATGTTCAGTAAAATGTTATTGATTTTTCGAGTTCGAATCACAATTAATTGTGATTATGTATTTGAGAACCTTTGACAACCTTATCGTGTTTAAATTAATTTCATAATTGAAATCAAACAGTAACATTCCAATCGTTATATTTTGTTTATCGAATTTCTGACACATTACTTGATCAATAAGTATAATAGCTATCGTATGCCATTTGATAATACAAATTCCCTTTTGTTCTTGTATACACGATGAATACTTGCATAATTAGCTGGAAGGGCTGCAGCGTAGCATATAAAAATAAAACGATGTACTTTAATTTTAGCAATTGTGAAATTAATTTTTTAACATATTTTAAAAATCTGTTATATTAGTTTTTGTAATTATATAATAAGACACTTCATGAGAACACTTTTGAAATATTCAATGAAGATACAATTAGCTACTACAAGTGTCTTCCTGAAATTAATAATTCCCATGGAGATAACAGATTATGCGTAATATTCTTCGTAGCATTTGTATTTTCATTATGTTGTCTTAATATGATCAAATTCACCTTTCAGGGTTACCGACAGGGTTTAGGGGACCCAGGGAAGATTTTGTATTTGCCCCCCGCCTCTTCCAAGCGCCTTTCCCCAGCTCCAACCCCCTTCTCCTCCTCCAATCAGGGGACGTAAATAGTAAATAAGCATACGAAAATATTTCAGTACTTTTATAACCTACATATTTAGTTGGCCAGTCGGAATTTGCAGCAACTAAATACACCAAGTTACTTAAAGAATAATTGAACGAGATAATGTTTAATTAGCGAATACAATTTTTGTATCGCACAAAAATATCTATTCTTTGTTTGGTTACTGTCATTTAACAAACACCAAAAATAATTTAGGAACGACAGTTATTTATCAACAATAATTTATTCTTGGAATGGCCTATCTCTAAACCGAAAATAAGAGTGACTTAAAAAACTTCTCTAATTTTTATTGCTTTAGTATTGTAAAATATATATAATTTAAGACTCTCTTAAGGGCGCCATTTCTTGTACACCCTGAAAAATTGCTCCCCGCCTTACGTCCTGTTGGCACTTGGGTGGTTTTGATGCAACAGTCAGCTGTCTGACTCCATTTTGATTGTATAGAAGTTCGGATCTGTCAACAACTTGCTTATCCTTCTGGAGATGTTTTGATTTATACGCCATATCCTCGGTCTATTCGATTCACAACATTTCGAACCTGGATACATTGTCACCATTGCCCACAGTGCATTTTCCCTCGAAGCCAAGAAAAAGCGCTATCTTACAATCACAACTGTTGGAATGTTAAATTTTACACTAATGATTTTATCTTCTCAAGACGTTTCAACCTATGGTTTGATCACCTTCCGTGTTTTGTTATTATGAATAAATAAAATACTTATTCATGACGATAAATCATACAAGCCCGTTTCACCATAGCAACGGTGGCTCAGTGGTAGACTGGTGGGGTGGGGACTTTTCATCGCACCACAACATCCAGAATGACTCCCAGGCCTACGCAGTCTGCAGTAAAATGAGTATCGGGTCTATCGTGGAGTCAAACCGGCCGGAGCGAGATGCTGGCCACTTCCCCTTCCTAGTGCCGGGACCAAGAAATGGCGGAGCTCTACCTTCCGCGAACCCTATGGACACCTTTGTCTGCTTTGACTGTTTCACCAGAAGGATTCCTTATTCTCAGATCTGAAGATAACCCAAACACGGGTTGAAACGACGTATGTGAATTATAGATTATAAACGAGTCTCCTTCAAAAGTTGTTATAACAAAACGATGACAATTAATCTACTTCTAAGAATATAATTGTAAATGAAAACAATATATTTGTCAGATAATGTTCGAAACTAATACATTGTAAAAAATTCCTTTATTAAAAAATGCACTACCTTGAGAAATACGAAACGGTGACATTCGACCTCAACTTGTAGGTAGAAACATAGCTAAACATGATTCATAAATGAAGTTCCACATGAGAATAATTCTCACATTTAGTTAAGAAACGAAAAATTTTGAATCAGTTTTACTGTAACACATGGGTATCTACCCTCCGTTGGCTCAGGGGATAGCATACCTGCTCTTGGTTCACGTCCCTGTTGGGTCAGAAAAATAAAATTGTAGCTTTTCACTTTAATGTCTCAGTTCATATGTAATTGTGACGATCGCAAAGTGAACTCTTGTTCCTCTATCCTCGTACTCCCAGTATCATTAACTTTTGCTATCACTAACTATCTCCCACTGACAACTCCACGTGTGCCATGTTGTTTGTAAACCCAGCTGACCGTTAACCCCTACCACTCACCTCCTTCGGTATCTTCCCATGTAGATAAGCTTCAATAGCGCGCTTCATTTCCCGTTTACAAGTACTACATACTACAATAAAATAAAAATTGCTTTGTAGTGTAAAAATAATTTACCCATGCAATCGTTATTCTATAAATAAATGTGATATTATACACTAATGAAAAATGATCCAACAGTTTTCAATTGAATGATATTGTAAAGAAATAATATTTGAGTGAGTGAACTAACCTCAGATGGCAAAGTTAAAAGAAAATGAACACAAGTTTTTAATTAAATCGTAAAATGTTAAAATAAACGCCAATGATTATAGAAAAGCCAAATTAATTTATGTACAAAATAAAGTCTCCCCAGCGGGATTCGATCCAAGGACCTCGTTACTGCTTGCAGCTTTCTGGGGGACAATTTAAATGAAAAATAACACACTGAGTACACAAGATTGTATTAGTATATTCAATAAATTATTTAAATTAACGATGAGCAGTCGTATTCTCAAAAAATCCTTCGTGGGAAATATGTCTCCAACCTGATTTTATATTATTATATTCTTTAAGGTTTTATATCCGTATTAACTGAAATCAAGGAAATATCACAGTAACTACTCACAAATCTTGGAAATATTCACCAAAGTATAATTAATAATTAATTCTTCTTATCTTTACTATTGGATGAGGACAATTATTTTGTGATTTATAACTTGATAATAAATTTAGATCGTCCTTAGACGCTTTCTTTACCACATCAAAGAGGTGTTCCACTAGGTGTCCTATCTCCACCGCTTTTCAATATCTTCACTGCAGACCTGCCATCTCATTACCACAATAATATTACTTTATTTGCCGACGACACTGTTCTTTCCAAATCTGGCCCGTCCGTTAATAACTTAAAATCTTCCCTTCAGAGTCACCTACATCCCTTGGAAAAATGAACAAAAATGTTGAAAATACTCCTTCCAAATCGTCTGTAATTTGTTTTTCTCTCCGTTTCCAAACTTGTCCTCTTCCATTATCTATAAATAATTCCAGCATACCCTGGTCACCAACGAAATCTTCGATCAGGTACCTTGATTTACACCTCGACACACGGCTCTCGTGGAAACACCATATCGAAATAAAAATCAAATAGGCAGCAACAAAATTTCTCAACTTCATCAACCGCTGCTCCTCCGTAAGCTGCGAATCTTCACTCGTACTCTTCAAAACTATTATTCGACCGCTATTGCTTGCCCCGTATGGTACAACGCTGCTCCCACACACATCCGCAAAATTCAGGGTTTTCAAAACATAATACTCCGTTTAGCCACCAAAGCACCCTCGTTTATTCGAAATACTTCTCTTCACAAAGAATTGAAGATTCCTTTCATTCACGACTACATTCACGCAATATCACACATCTTTTTTTCTCTTCCGAAAATCCCAGGCGCTGCCCACTTCCGCATCGGTAAAGTAGGTCCCCTCACTCCCAGGCAATCGTCACCCTCTTCGTTTCTATTTAATAGATCGCTCTGAGTTTTAATTCTCCACCTAAGGAATTTCTTAGGTGGTGCTCAACGAGTTTCCCTAACCTTACTTGTTTGTCTTAGGTCTTAATTTTTTTTATATTGTGTATGTGTAACCATTTAGCTGAGCGATGTATTTTCAAATGATTTGAAAAAGAAAAAAAAATTATTTCTTTGAGAAGGGTCTCATTGTCTTCGGTCACGTGATATGGCTACCATATCCGTTCAAACAGTATTTTTCACATTATTATTCTTGTAAATTCCCTGCAAGTTAACATTTGCTGTGTTTTAGTATTTTTTTTTCCGCTATGTTAAACCGGTACTTTTGTCAGAATATCGAAAAAGCATAAACCCGCGAAAATTTCTTTATATGAGCCCCGTAGTAATTTAAGGTCAAATAATTTAGCGGCGGTATGAAAATTCATCCCCACTGGATAGGAAATGGTTCAAACTATCATTTGAAACATTCTTGGGGGTACTTAAACCTTGTCGCTCTGATGGATATATAATACTTTAAGTGCCCTCTTAAAAATTCACTACAAATGCATAATTGTGAATGCGTTGTTGGGTGGATCTATCCATCATTAAGATATTATTTACGGCTTGGGGTCGGAACGGACTGAAATTCTGAAAAGTTCAAAGCATTTATTGAGCATATGAGTCACGCAAATGATAAAAGAATGTAATAGTAAAATAATACGACTTTTATTGGGACATCAGTAATTCTCTTTTCATAACGCAATAAAGATTGTGTATTTTTTAACGTGAATTACTAAAAAAAATGACTGGAGAAATTAGTTTATCAGAAGATTGTATTTCGTATTTTTTTCTCCAAACTAGTTATAAAAATTTACTTTAAATGAATTTCTAGATAGATTAAATTTCATGGAGAATGTAGTTAATCATACGTGAATCGAATGCAAATCCGCAATTTAAAAATAAAATGTTTTACTTTCTATTTGCTTAGTTATCTTTTAACTGGTTCGAATACTGATGAAGTTCATCAGATTCATCTTTATAGTATTTTCACTCATATTCGATGTTATTTTCTCGACTGCCCTTTACTATTTTCGAGTTTTTTGTTTTTCTTTTTACTATTTTCATCCATTATATAATTTTATTAATTAAATAAATCGTAAGTTACGACCTATTTTGAACGACCGCAATGTATTGAAGAAATGCAATAAATATAAATTGTGATCATCCGAAAAAAAGATCGTGTGCAATTATAATTTACTTTTCTATCTCGTATATAATTTCGAGAATTTAATTTTTAATATTGTTTTATGTAGTATAAGATGAACGTGTTTACTCCTGTAGAGACCTCTTCTGTTCCAGTGTTTTTTCCTGCCCATCGATATGGCATCCATGGCACACCCATAATTGGGAGGAGGACGCCTCCGAAAGCGCGGGAATACTCCTATGTTCAGTCCACCGCCGCCGCGTCACTCGCGACGTTTCGCCACTTCTCCGCTGGGGGCGCCTCGATCGGTCTCGTTCTCCCTCCCTCCCTCCCTCCCACCGACCACCTAAACCCCCTCCATCCATTCACCGCGCACCGCGCCGGCAACAGCGAACCGCTCGCTCGGCTCTCGCGTTCGCTCTCCGCACCGCCTCCATCGCCACAGCTTGTGCCTCTGCCACGCCGCGCACCGCTGCCAGAGTCGTACCGGGCGCCGTCGTGTGTACTGGTCGGACGCAGACGACTGAAGAGCGGAGTGTGACGGAAAGAAAAGTAAAGACAAGTCGGAAGGACGGCGAACCGAAGTGTTTGTTAGTGGATCTTACACTCGTTTCTCCCTTAGTGCTTGCTTCTTCCACATTTTCCCTTCCGTTCCCGGTGCGTGGAACGCTCAGTGCGATTTTTAAAAAAAATTCTACGTGCTGCTTCGGTGGTGTTTCTTTTTTTTTTTTTTTTTCGTGTGGAATTGAGTTGGAGAGAGAGAGTGTTGCGGTCTTGACGGGAGTAGTAGAAGGAAGAAAAGAATAAGAAAAGAAGGAGAAGAAGAACGAAGACAAGATGAGGACGAAGGAGGTCTTTCCGATGCGGTTCCTGGTGGTTTTCGCTGTTCTTCTCAAAGGTAAGAGATTACTGTGAAAATGTTTTTTGGTTCATCGAAGGAATTTAGTGTCACGTCAAGATTTTTTTTTTTTTTTTTTTTGATTGTGTTATTGGCTGACGATCTTACTCGAAGTACACGTATAAAATATAATCTTGAGTGGAAATAGTATCAGTGATGGTTCGTCATGGTAAAGCGTGAAGAGGAAAGTGTCAACTGGTTCTGTGTGTAATCTGTTCCGAAATGTGTTTGTGCTGTGTGGGAATGAAATGTTTGTATAATTTTTCTTTGAAGCTACGTTTTGAGAAATGTGCTATTGAGAAATATCGATAAAAATCGATTGTGAAAATGTATATAACTACTATTGTATCCTGCTGAAAAACTCAAAACGGAACCTGTTTAAAACTTATTAGACGTTGCCAAAACGAGTAAGAAAGAGTTACGAAATTTTGACTTTCGTAATATTATTCAGTAAGGCCTAGTTTTTGAGACGTGTAGTATGTGAATTTTACGTCGTAATTCATCTCAAATAATATATTTCAACTCTGTCTGCCAAGAAGTCCGCGAAGTCTGGTGAAGAAGTGAAGTTTTTCTCTCAACTTCTGTTAGTCAACGGTACGTCGCACAAAAGTAGAAGCGAATAATTGAGAGATCTTTTTCTCCTCCGGAGTGAAGCCGTAAATTCAAGAGACTCAGTTTTCTTTCTTGAAATGAAAAGTTAGGAAACACATTCAGTGCGGGTTCATACATTATATTTATACATTTGACGTGTCTTAGATGATATAACCCATCAAGGAACTATGGAACTATACATTACAACTTCTTTTCTTTTCTGCCCTTGAATTCTCTTGAGTTAATTTTAGATGCGTAGTTCGTTGATTTTTTGTTAATGAAAGCTTCCCTTTATTGAAGCGGTAAGGAGGGAACAATAAAAAAATGCTTTATCGATGCCTGAAAAGTTTTCGGTGAGAGGTTTTCCCTCCGAATTATAAGTTAGGAGTCACAAGCGACAGAGATGGTGGGGGGGCAAGTTGAAGAAAGAGTCGCTGGAGTGTGGGACGGGGGAGGGGGAGGGGGAGAGAAAGGCCGAGGAAGAACCGGCCCCGAGGGGAAGGAGTTGTAGATGATGGTTAGGGGTGGGGGTGGGGGAAGCGGGAACCAAACTCGTCCCCGTCCCACCCGCACCCGCCATGGAAAGACGCAGGTCGGCCGGCCCGAGCAGCCAGACAATGCAGCCGAGGCCTGAAGGCGTCTTGCTGCAGGTGATCCGACTTCGCGGTTAGGAGACGAGCGTTTGGGAAATGTTGGGAATGTTGGGATAGTTACGAATTACCTCAAATGTTCAGCGCTCCAACATTCTTGTCCCCTATCCACTATTCTCGGCGTTTATATTATCAATAACAATATTGCCAGTTGAATAAATACAGAAGTAGAAATTATCAATCTTATCTCCACCCCCGAAAATAAAAATAATCGAAAAGGAATACATTATTGCGCGTGTATTTTTAGATGTATAAATAAAACATTTCTTTTAGCCAGACATTTTATTCGCGATATATAAAACATGAGATTGCGTTACGTTCATGGATTTTAATATGAAGGTAAATGAAAGGATGGAAAGTTACAACCTATTTTTCAACTTTATTTATTTATTTTTTTCGGGTAAAAACTTGAGTTCTCGACTGCTTGTAGTATTAATCCATTAGGGTGTGAAAATTGAAGTAAATTCCTTATGTTTTGTAGTGATATCACATTTCCTTTTGAATGCCAGGGTTTTGCGGAAACGAGAAAACGGATGCCATGATAAGATACTTTGTCGCTAATAGTATTGATAAAGTCTCCAACTTTCTATTTTTTATCATACATATGTCAATATTAAATAATTTAAAACACCCTGCTTCGAGAATATTTCTGATTACAACAATATTTTTTCTTTCGTAATTTATTGGTCGTAGATAATTTTTTATATTGAAATGTTATTTTTTTTTCGAAATTATGTATTGTGAAAAAACAATTTTTGCAAGTTGATTGTATTATCTCTTTGCCGTTCGATCTATAACTTAACGACGTCAAATGTGTTTGTCTATATAAAAAATTCATCTTGATGAATGAAATATTTAATAGCTTGTTTCAATTTCTTCAGTCGCTCTGAAAAGACACTGCGGCCGTGGTATCTTATAGTCACTTAAAAATTAAACCGTTCTTTTCCAGTTTACAACCATTGATATGGTATCAAGTATGTTTGTTTTCATTAACGGGAAATAATTATTTATTTTGTGACACAATTCTTGAGCTCTTCGTCTTTGATTAAACTTACAGTACTGGTACCGTAACAATAAAACTTAATCACATGACGCTAATATCAGATATATCCCAATGAGCGTAGTATGATTAATTTTATCCACTGTGTTATCTTATCTCATACTATACTTGCTATTACTTTCATGTATGTCTCAAAAGCATGCTTGTACATTCGTCACACTAGAGCTAGCGACCCACTTATTTTATCGCCAAGTCAAATCATGTTTTATTTAGTATTATGAAGTTACAAATATGTATTACCAGTAATTTTTCCTTACAACGTTATTTAAGTCTTTCCTGACATTTCGTTCTAGGTGGAAGTGGTGAACAGTTGTGGAAGGCGAACGGGTGGTGTGTTGGTTAACACTCCTGCGATCAATGCAGAACTCCCGGGTTCATCGCCATTTTCACCTGACTGAAAGTTATCACATTTTCTTCGCGTGTGGGGTAAACGGAAGAAATACAAGTATATGCAATGTCATTTAACGTTTACGTGTCGATTATGTAGTTACCTCTCTATATTCATAACTACGCCATTAGAATTCAGAATTGTATATTGTATTTGAACTTAATACCTGTGTGTTGCTGTATGTATTGACTTTATCAGAAATGGGTTTTTAGGAAAAGAAATGAAAAATCTCTGTAATGTTAGTATTCCTGTTGGATAACAAAAAACAGAGGGGAAGTATTTTATAAAAAAGAAATTTCGGAGAAGGTATATTGGTCTGTGTTGTCAGCTTCTGTTACCAATCAGTTTGCTTGTATTCTGTATACATTTAGTACGTTCTGTTAATTCAGTCTCTACTAGTTTCTGTTTGACAGAATTTTTCGAGAAGTATATATTAATTTAATGACTTAATATTATGTCATTCTGTTATTTTTAGAGCTATTCCCAGGCTTCATTTTTCGAATTCGTATTTATGCACTTGCGTATAGAATTGAGGTAAATCTAGAAGAAAATACTTAAACACAAACTTAATTTTTTAAAGACATTCTAAAATACGTTCTAACATGAATGAGAAATGTTAATGAAATATAGTTTATTGTAATTTGATCAATTTAGTAATAATTTGGGTAAAGAAAATGAAACTATGAGAAGAGGATAATTTCTAAGTCTTCCATTTCAAAGTCCCAGAAAAACAACAACATAATGTTGCATTATATAAGTAGTCAATACATTAAATATGTAGGGAATCATATGTCACGTCACTCAATTTTTGTGATTTCTTTATCCCCCACCCTTTGTAATACTTTATCACAATCTCTTGCCTATTCCGACCTCGCGTAACAAATTATAATTTTTGCTGTAATAGTGATTTTAATTGTAAATTTATTCAAGATTTCCCTCTTCCCTGCGACCCATAGTTACGCATTTAAAATATTCCTTTTTTTATTTCAAAATATTTTTGCCTACATAGATTCTTTTCAATTCCTTAATTGTTTTAATATTTACTGCATGGGAAATAATATACCAGCGTGTAGTTATAGAATTCACAAAGAGATTTGCGATTTCTGGAGTATTGGTTAAATTACACGTTATTTTATACCTCCCATGTTTCAACCGTTCAATAGTTTGATTATTTTTCGACAGTTTGATTGTAAAGTGTGTGTATATATATTCTTGTACATGTAATTTGACATACACTAAAGAACTTATACTTCCCTGTTCAATCCACGTTATGATGATACATATTTGAATTACGTTCATGCGAATGAGAAGATATTAGACGAGTTCAAATATATTGGCAGTATGAACTCGGTTTTTGCTGTAGAAAATAGTAATTGTAGAGGCGATCAATACGAGGCAGTTATTCTCATCGTTTGTGTTCTATTTATTATTTATTTTTCTTCGTCCTTTATCATGTCTCACGGGGGTCTGTAGAGCGTTTCACTCCGTTTTGGTTCTAGTTCTGAAACTTCTGTATAACGGACTCTCATCGGACCTCAAAATTTGTGACCCCTTTTAAGATCAGCGTAGAATTAAACGGCTGAGAGTGTAAAAGTTTTCTTTATAGAGGTATGTCCGCTATTGAGACGTGTTCGCTAATGGAAGTTTTACTGAACAGTGTCAACGATCTCACGCACTTGGGGGACGCCAGCGCGCAAGCGGATGATAATGCATGATGGATGATTGAGTGAAATGAAGAGTGGAATCAGTCACGCACATCCATACCTTCCATAAATATCGATATCATTGCCTTTTGACTTACGGGGTTCGTGCCTATTTACGCAGCTTGGTGTGTTTTTCCCATAATTGATTCGTTTTGATAAATCGTATAGAGATGTGTGTCGACTGCTTTTTCAGAATCCTGAAAAAGATATCAACTAGAAGTTAACCTCTTTTTCTACGTACGACTTTCCCAACTGAATTACTAACTTACAAAATATTCGACATTAGTAATAAATATCATTGAAATTGGTAAGCAAAGAAAATGTGACGGAATAAATTAAATAAATTATTACGAATTAAACTTAAGCTTTCAATTTTTTTCGTGTTATTTGCGATGCGAGATATTTTTATTAATTTATGGAGATATTTTTCGTACTATGAATAAGCCAATTTTACTTCAGATTTATCATGAACTTTTTGTATAATTAGGGGTTTCATTTGAAGGGGCAAGATGTAAGAAGTCCCCAATAATTTTCGAATCGAAGAAATATCGGATATCTGTTGCCACCGATCATTAGTTAACTAAATGGATTAGTTGTGATATTCTCCGTTGTTTTGTCAACAAATGTTAACTGTACAAAATTACACGTCCATCCAAATAAATAAACATTACCTAATGGGGTCGGCATGGAAGGCAGTAATTGTTAATACAATTTATTACATTGTATTAGTGAAATGAGGGACATCATATAAAATTATAATTGGATATATGCGAGACAAATTTTTCGTTGTCTGATTGGTTAATAGGCTTTGTTTTTGGATAATAGCAACCAATCCCAAAATATATTTAAAAAACAAACTATTATACCTCGCTGCGTGGGCGTGAAAAAAATACCATACAGCGTTTTGACGTAACGTGAACTTATTTTCCTCATTTCGTGATAATGTTTGAAGTGAAGTATGCGTGACGGTTGTTTTTCCTCGATAACTCGCAGCCACGAGTCAAGACGAAACTTGATAATTGTTTACAGTTTTTCTTGGAAGAGTTCTATGCAGATATCGTCACACGATGTACTCGTACCATAGAAATGCTACGTTTTGCGACGTTCCCATGAAATAATTTTTACGTCTCAATTCGAAAGGGATGTTAAAATTTGTTACACACAAATGCACTTTCGTCTCAATCTTTATGGAAGTCTCTTGCGTATCGAATACTTAAATAAAATATTTTTTAGTAATGAGTTTAAAAAATTATATGTATGAAAATTGTTATAACCATCTCATTAGCTAAGATATGTTTTTATAATCTTCAATGTAAGTTACTTAGGCATCTATAAATAAGGAATGGTCATGAAACGTTTTTTGAAATGATTTATTTTTAATTTTTAATACACTGATATTAATATTTCTTTATGAAATCTTTTTCATTATTGTTTATGTGAACTACTATTGAAAGGAAGAGCATCATCCTTATTGTGTAAAATATCATGGCGAAGTATATTCCTTTTAAACCATCCTTGGTTGAAATGTAGTTTGTGGGAATATAAGAAATATACAATGAAATTAGAAAGAGAAAATATTCAGCAACGGGCATTATTGCATAAGCTTGTTATTCTCCTTAAACTGATAAACGGGAAGAACTACTCCGACGCTGTACGTGACTGAGTTTTCGAGGGTGACCTACTCCGAGAAGTCAGCGCAGTAACCAAATTATCAATGTTGTCCTTCCAGCACATTTATTTTCATATCCAAGTATGCATACATTATGTCGAAGTATGCTTACAAAGTTTTGAGGTATCTTTAGTTCTGTGTTTTCTAAAACTTTCGCGTAATGTCCGATGTCGTGTGTGTGTGAACTATTTCGTTCCCTCAATATTTCACCACCAAATCAATAGATTACAGCCAAACATGAGAATTAAATTTTTTTTTTTCTGGAGTGGATCCCTATTTTTGGAGAGCTCATTTTGACTGTTATATCCAGTTCGTCACATTTGTTAATTTAATAGTTTAAAAAAATTATATAAACATATCCAATGTGCATTAAAATCAGGGTAAAAATTGCTTAAATAAAAATAAATTATAAGTACATCGCTCTTTCTGTTGAGGAAATTCATGGTGATTTTTATCCGTCCATGACAATGTTTGGTCAAGTGTTTTAAAAGATGTGAAATTAAGCTAGAATTCTGCATAATTGTTTGCTATTATATTATTTGTGTTAAGTAAAACTGAGAAATTTAGTGGAGCGCTCTAAATTGTTTTGCGAGCTCTATGAAAAGTGACCTAGTGATCTAAACCACGTGTCATAGCTAATTTAAGAAAATGCACGGATGGAAAAAAAAAGTTGAGTTTCGACTTACGACTAATTTGAATGGAGCACCGTCATAAATGAAGGTGTCACCTATTAGTTTGTTGACAGTTTGTTTAATAATTTGACTTCATTCTTGGAGTCCGTCCCTTTTCCTTCCTATGCCAAGGCAACAGTGGAAACATTCGTGCCTGCGCGTCGCATAGCTCGAGCCAACGGCGTTGTAACGGTACCGCAAGGTGGTGAAGGAGAAGAGGGGGTAGAGGGTGAGGCAGAAGCTGGCGACGCGACGAAAGTTCTTCTGCAGCAGTCCGGCAACTTGGAGGCACGATTTCTATTGGCTACAGCCGCATCGCAACGGCCAAGGTGGTGCGCTAACGTTGCGTTCCGTTGTTGGTCGTTCTCGAGACGCGATGACGCTACGGAAAGCGATTCTTTTTGTTTGGTTCAGTTTTGCTGCTCGCTTTTGTTTGTAATTGAATGATGTAACAATTGAAAGACATAACAGAACATGTGGGGGTCCCGTTTGGATGAACCACGAAATTGATAGGATAAATACAAACATGCTAAATGTATATCCCATTCTGGCCCGGGTTTTTCTCCGTTTTTCCTTCTGGTAGAGGCGGATTTATCATACAGGTTCTCTAGGCTTTGTCTAGGGGCGTGTTTATTGTAACAATAAATCGTGAATTTAGTGTTATTTCAATTCTTATGATTTTTAAACACTATACTCAGAATAATCTATAGTTCGATAATAACTTACATGTAATTTTTTGCTTAAAATTACAAACATATTGACATTCTATTAGTATTATAACTCGCAGCTAACTTTTTATCTTTTCTAGGAACTTTTACTGAATTTTTTGAATCCGCCTCTGCCTTAGGGCCCTTGATCGGAATTGATGGGATGGTCCCTTGCTTGCTTCCGGAGAGTAAATTAGTTTTTTTTCCCTCCACGTGGTCATAAGCAGTTTGTACTGTTTTTTGACTATAAATTTATTATTATTATAAACGTTTTCTTTGTGTGATCTCACGAACTCATTTGTATTGTTATACAAGAAAGAATTTTAGTCTTGTTACAACTTTCATATGAATTAATGCTTCTACAACATTATTTCACTTCTTACCAAAGTACAAGTAGATCAAGCAATTAAGGAATTTGACTGAATGTGCATGGTGTATTGTTTAGGCCAGTATTACACGAACATATTTGTGTCATTTAGTATCAAAAATGTTAACATGTGTTCTCTCAAGGACAACATGATCGTAGTTCAACTATTTATCAAAGCTAGTGCATTACACGGTCATGTGTTTCATCCAAGTTTTTTGACAATAGATCTATGTCGTAGAAATATGATCGTGTAATGCTGACCTGTACCTTCTGACGTTATCAAATTTTAACGGAATATTTCGTTTGATGATTTTTTCTTGAAGTGTTATCATATCACATTTTCAAGGGCATTTTAGAAAGAGCAAGGGCATTACCATAACTCAACAAAAGGGTTGGGTATCTGAAAAATTTGATAAATGAAGAAAGTAGTTCTCTTGCCTTGTAAATAGTAGTAGTAACATCCATTAGAGGTGTAAGCATTCCCAAACAAATTCCACGGCATATGAATCTCTCGGAAAGTGATACCTTGTTTTGTTCGTGACGTGTGTTGGTTGTTAGTTTGAATTTTACAATCACACATTTTGGAGAGAAGTATTGTATCATTTTATTTAATCAGAAACTCGATTAGTTATCTAATTTGATACAGTATGTTGTTGACCATTTAAAACTGAATAACATCACAGCCCAATAAAGGCTATGTTATTGAAATAAGTGTATTTTGGTCTGGACGTGGATACCTATTTACCTTCAAGTAAACATTCTTTTTTCCATTAGCAGTTCGAACGAGTGATCACGGGGTCTTTTCTTACTTACTTTTCGGAGTAAACCAGTTTGAATTATATTAGTATACGCCTATCAGTCAACATTTTATTTGTGTGTTATACATATACCATATCTATGATAAAAATAATACAGACATTGACACACAGAAAGTATCTCAAATGGGGAATGGTTCTTTAATATATATTTTTCTTTGTAATTTTTCTTTTATTATTTAATTGCATTCTAAGAGTATACTTTGTGTTATACATTTGATCGTTCCACAACTGGTTGTTGAAGAATATTTATGTTGAAAAGGTTTCTATGACAGTATTTTTTTTTCACTCGTTGCAGTATTCTTTTCCTCTGAAAAAATATCATGGTTATTATGGAGAAATCGTGAAATTATTTAAATAAAATTAGTGGAGTGAAACTCTATAGTGCCCGACGAATCAATGCCATGTTGGAAATGACGAAATTACTGTTAATGGTAATATTTCACATTGCTTATTTAGAGTCTATGAACTACTGACATGGTTCTGCTCTTAATGGGACAATAACCCTACTTTCTCTTATGAAGCCGTAGAATCAACATATTTATAAAAAATTGTTCTTGGAGTTAAAAATTGCATGTCATTGGAACAAAATGAATATTCGTGCGTGAATTGATTTATTATAATTATAGCATACAATATTAATTGGATAGAAATTTGAATGAAGTTAGTGAAACTGTCTTTCTGGGATATTTTGAAGCCACCTATTGTGTCTTTCTCAGGATCCGGGCGGTGGGGGAGGGCTCTAATTATACCTCTATCTACAAGAGAAGAGAAGAGGTCAAAGAGTCTATACAACAACAGAAAAAAAAACACAGTACAAATTGAACTTTCAATTCTTTTACGTAATCTAATGGCGAGGAACTCAATCACGTAAACCCCATCCTGGCCCTGATTTTTCTCCGGGTAGTGGCGGAGTTTCCATAGGTGAGAATGTCATTTAATACTTTTCTTATTATTATTAATTTCGAATTTTCAGTGCACGTTATATCTACGATTAATTTTTGAATAATAAATTGGTAACAGTAACTATATTAGTAATTTTTTAACGTGATAAATCCTCTTTGGACCCTTGATCGGAATTGATGGGATGGTCCCTTGCTTGTTTCCGGAGAGTAACTTAGTTTATTATCTCCTACGTGGTCATACGCAGTTTGCAACTGCGTTTTTGATAAAGTTAATCAATTCAAAATATTCATTTGTGCATTCTTTTTTATTTCTAAGATATCATAGTTTCCTCAGTGTGTCACAACGAAGATTTTTGATAATGAAATATATCAAGCATATAAAAATAATAACATTCTAGTTTATTTTTCCCTGCTAACATCGTTTTTGTGAATGAATATAACGGATTAAATTGTTGTTAATAGCGGAAATAATATTTTTTGTAAATATTTTTCACCTGGTATGGTTGTTGAAAGGGGAAAAGTTTGCTTAAAATAGGCACTGAATAAATAAGAATCTTCAGTTATTTCTCGTATTTCAGTTATGGCCGAAGTTAATGAATAATATGTTATTTCACCCGCAGTCTACATAGTATAACTTCTTGAAGGTTATATATGATTTTCCGTGAATTATTTTAACAGCATTCTCTTAGGGCGTATTTATGCACCAATAGGAATTATAGATAAAAATAATTAAAATTCGTAATACGTATTTGAACATACTGTAATATACTATTGTTTCATTAAGTCGTATTGTATAGTGAATCTATACGTTCTGCGCGGCTCTCACATACATAAGTAGGATTCTTACTTTAGAACAGTTTGAGATGTGCTGTCATAGAAGTGTTTTTCAATTGGCAATAACGAAATGTTTCTTCCAATTACTTGGATACATTGCATGCTTTGAACTTGCTTCCATTACTGGAGATCTGTTTCTTTTTCACGATGAAAGTAAAACTGGCGTTTATTATTCATCCTCTGAAAACAAGTGAACGCTGTTTTTCGAAGTGTTTTCATATTAATTCATTTATTCCACTGCTTTGTCTTAACTGTTTTATTTTGTAATCGAATACAAGTTCATTTATAGATTGATATTTTATAGCGCAAGAAATCATTGACCAAGATTCCGTCTCCTGAAATGTACTACGAAATCGACTCACGAATCCACAAATGTACGAGTGATACAGGAAGCTGTTAAGAAACTGCGAGTGCACGCGAACTTAGATCAGACGTTGGTCCACTACGGAAAGGGAATACGCAAGCGAAAATGTCCTCTTTGCTCTGACTCAACAGGTACCTGAGAGAAAACGGTGGTGAATCCCGCTAGCTATCTGCTTGCTTTGTAGCGAGCTCGTTTCCGCAATGAATTGGCAGGACGTGTTGCTTGTCGTCTGGAGAAGGCGGAGGTGCGGTTTCGGCGGCGGTCGGAAGGAGACCGATTCAGTTATGGACGTTTGGAAACTGTCGAATACTACGATAGTTTTCTCTTCGCGAATTGATTTGTAACAATGATTGCGTAGGCAATAGTTTTCCTTCTCTGCACTAGTAAACTCTATTGCCTACACAACCTTGGCAAATGGAAATAAAAATTAATTCAGGAAATTGCCCGAGTCTATATATAAATTCTGTGACCTATTTACTTGGTGAGGAATCTAAAATGTAGTAAAGACCGCGCTGATTTTCTCAGTAAAAACTGTAAAAATGACAGATTTTGATACTTAAGAGGAAACAACAACAAATTTAAATTGAGCCTTAAACAATTGTAAACATGATTCTGTTATTATTGAATATTGTAGAGTTCCATTCCAAAATAAGATATTAATATACGTCATCCCCCTATTCTTCTGCTTTCCTTTATTAATGTTTACGAATTGCGTGGTGTGTGTAATTGTTTGATAAAAGAGCAGGCTCCTCAGTCGTTGTCTCACTAACAAAGGCAGTTTTATTCTTTTTTAAAATATTTTTGTACGAATAATCGTGGATAGTACTTCGTAGGTCACTTCCGAAAAAAAAAAAAAGATTATGATATTTTTCACATCGACAATGTGTGAAAAAAAAAATACAGGTTCAATTAACACAACATTATGAACTAAATATATGTAAAAATATTAATAACCTTCAGAAAGAAACCTCTAAGAAAATAAATCAGATAATTGTTTTACATGTTTTACAGTCATTCAAAATCACATTAAACATAGATGTTTTATAAATATTTGTGGTTTAATGCCAATGACAAACAGCCCGGTCCAGAGACGTACGCAGAAATACGCTGGCCGCAGAAACATATAGCCTTTGAGAGGGAGTATCCGTAACATTTAGCACTCCCGGGTATGTTTATTCTTCTAAAGCGTATATTCTATCAGAAAACGGTACAAGTAATAGACACTTCTTTCCCTATCTCGTTTTCGTTTTTGTCTGCGTTATCGATGATTGAACTCTTTTGCAATCGGAGCACTTTATGACCCCTCTCTCCAAGCGATATCTGCTTTACAGGTTAATCTTTCTGAGCGTTATCGGGACAGGAAGTAACAAGAATTTACTTTTCTTTTTGTAGTAGTGAAAGGGAAGGTCCACAGTTGTCATTTTCTGACTCATATTCCGACAGCTTGAGGTTATGAAATAATAAAAGTCGTGTCGTTTTATTATGCGGTATCATTTAACTCCAAGAGATAAATTGTCCGTGCTATTTAATATGTCAGAAGGATATATTAAAGGGTAGATTTATTTAATATGTAGAAGGGCAAACCGAAGTTTGTCTGCTTTAAATAATTTTTATTCAATGTTATAATTAGTGTGTTCGTAATTAACGTGCATATTCAAAGCAATGGATATTTTTGTGAATTTATTAGTTGAGTAAAATAATTAGCGGTGAAGAACGAAATTATAACAAAAAATTGCCCTGTATAAATTCCATGACAAACAGAACTTTGATGTAAATGACAAAAATCAATGCAACTGGTACTTGACTGAGAAGCACTTAATAGTTCGATTTGTCCAGAAACTATCTAAGAGTTATCAGTACTGAGAGGGGTGATTCAAGATAAAATATAAAGGAAGTCATTGTTGTTAACTTCCTCATCAAAATCCTTGGTTTCCAACTAAAAAAGCGACTTCTGATAATATACTAAATGTGTCGGTACTTTGTCTCTCTCGAATGAAAACCTTATTGTGCCTTTGCTATTTATAAACATACAAGCCATCATTTACCGACAGCTGAGGAGGCTGGTTTCGTTTCTCGATTCGTGAAGGAATAAGAGATACTACGATTTCCTCAGTGCTTCTAGAAAAGAAAAGAGAAATATCAAACATATTACGGATGTATTCAGATAACTCCAGCGATGTTTATAACGCTTCTTTCCCTCAAAACAATATCGCTTATTCAAATATCATTCAGGGATTCACCAAAACTGCTGTTCTATACAAGCGACGTTTGTCTTTGAGTAAATCTGATTGCTTAAAGATCATTCACTTCTACTTCGTATCTTCAGCCTTAAGACCTTTTTTTCTACTTTTTTTCTTTTTGCTAGATTTGCCTTAATCGTGTAAGGTGCAATACTCGGATGATTCGCTTGTCAGCAGTATATACTCGCACCCCGGTTTCCTTATAAAGAAGACATCAATTTTCAAGTTTCAGTTATGGATTATTCCGTGTAGAATGCAATATATAAAACCATTGAATACAATTTAATTTTTTTTTTTCCTGTTTACATTTTGAAAAAGTATGACACGTGTTCGTCTGAATAATACACGAGGAATGATAAATGGAAGTCAACCAGTTTAAAATTACAATTTATGTTTTGTATAAATTGCTTTTGTTTT
Source organism: Laupala kohalensis (assembly GCA_002313205.1). Lineage (NCBI taxonomy): Eukaryota > Metazoa > Arthropoda > Insecta > Orthoptera > Trigonidiidae > Laupala > Laupala kohalensis. Next base: position 23,528 of record NNCF01129700.1, read on the forward strand.
TCGTGTTTATAAAGGGTGTCCCAAAATTAACGCAAGATTTGAATTTAAACGCAAGATTAGAAAACACAGTTTTTAGTATTTTGATTGTAATTTTTATATTGAATCATAAAGTACATAGGATAGGGTTATTTATGGAATAACCCTAAACTGTCAGCTGTCGATTTGTTTTTTTGTTTTTGGTTGTCAACACTTCACTACATAAATGACGGCAAATTTAAATCTTGCGTTCAATTTGGGACACTCTTTACATTTACCCAAGATCAACGATATTCCAAACTTATTCTTCCCCGGTTTTTTTTTGTTCTTGTTGGTCCGTTCACTTCTTAAATACGAGTCCCTAGGTCAGTTACGAGCGTATACGAACATGGATAACAAAAGGTAATTCAAATATAAAAGACTTTTTGCAGCTCTATTAAAATTAATCAAATTAAAAGTAATATGGGATGTGAGTGGTGAACAAGTATTCTGAATCTCTTTAACTTGCTTAGGTAACATGTTCAACTCTCGAACACGAGTATTCTGCATCTCACGGGATAACTTTAAAGTCAAAGTTCTGCAAGAGATTTTATGAATAAATTTACATTTACTTTATTATTAATAAATTTAATTAACTAATCCAGTGAATACCATGCGACTAGTCGTACTAAGACAGTGTTACCTCCCGTCAATGTAGTAGCTCGAGGAGTCAGTGTCTGCGGTTTCTATGGCTTCCGTCCGTCGCTCTTGCTGGCTTCACTTGTTGGCACACGTAGCGACCTATTATCGTGTGCACTGACGGTCTACACTCTTCCGGTGTAAGCGAGCTCTGTTCGGACTCGCCGCCAAAGCACGCCATACTGCTGTTTCCCACGCAGGTTAACATCTCCGTCTTCAATCTCACGATATAAAATCAAATTATACTGGTTGGCAAATGAACGAAGGTGTTGAATTTTTGAAAGTGCACGAATACATAAATAACACTGGCACATGAAACAAATCAATCAATCAATAAACTTCGTCAAAAAATAAAACAGTTGCAAACTGCGTATGACCAAGTGGGGGATAGTAAACTACTTGTAAGTTAATTTCCGGAAACAAGCTAGAGACCATCCCTTCAATACCGATCAAGGGCCCAGGGGCACTGGCGAATATATACGTAATAATAAATTTGAATCAAATACGTATTGTAGTCAATTTATTTTTCCAAAATGAATCGTAGATAATGGTGTGGTCCAAAAACTTGACGTATTAATTTTGACGCGCTGAATCCGAATCTTGGAGCAGAATTGCTCCGTCACCCTTTACTTCTTTAAATCACGAATAATTGCCCTTTTATTCAGAAGGGAAAAATCGAAAAGAAGTGTATATGAACATATCTGTTTTTTTTCGTTTGCATGTTGGGAGACTGAATGCTTTTCCATAAATCTCTCTCAAGTCCTATTTATTATTACAATTTTTTTTTTTCAAATTGGACTTATCCATCTTGACCATATGTTTACGATAGAGGTACATTCTATCGTATTTCCCCTTAGTCACACACATTTTTTCGGTACTCGGAAGTGATTTTAGATTCGTTATCATGATTTTTGTAACTTTTCAGAGACATTGGCAGAATCGAATTGTTTCCCTAACCTTGCTAATACCATTGCCTTTACCATATAACCTTAAGTCATCCGGAAGATCAGGTTGACGATTACTGTGATCAGAAATACAACTGTTACTCCAACGTGCACCTTAATATCGCTTCATTGTAATTTCATCATTTACAACTTGATTTTTTTTTGTGGGGCTTTAGGGCTCGTCAACATCGAAGGTCATTAGAGCCCATTACAACTTGATATTGAGCTAAACCTGGTCATTGATTGACAAGGCCTAATCTCTGTGTGCTACAAGAATACGGACGTAGGTTCACATGCTTGCAACACTGAAAATTTACTCTAAACATTAGGGGCCTATGTACCATTACATATATTTTTTATTTTCTTATGTATAACACGAAGTAAGTTACTTTCTGAACTCATGACGTCGGCGCGTTCTTACGTGGAACTATGTAAATGTATTCTCACATTGCGTTGCACCATAATATGTAAACAAAATATGTATCCAAAAATTAATAATTTTCTTTGACTATTAACTTCTTTTATTGGTTGTGTATGATAGTTGAATGTTAACACACAGTTTCTAGCCATTCTCCCTTTTTGAATTCACTTTCTTAAACGTGCAGATTTGCCTCCCTTGCACCATACTACGTTGTCAGCAATATCTGATCTATTGTGTTATATTTTAACTTAACGAATTATCATTGTCAGTGATTTCTAGACCCGAAAATTAGCTCATGTTATTATGAAACGTCGTATCATATTTTGTAAATACGATAATTATCGTGAATTGTGTTCTCATTTTTTGTCGAGTTTTATAAACTGAATATTCATAACATTCTACTCGAAAATAGTTTCTTTATCTCGTGTTTAATTTCACTCGCAATAAATTTTCTGACGACGCTAATAACATTCTCGTAACTTGATAATAAATCAATGATGAATCCTCGTACACAGTTGTACCTCTTTCTTGAGTCATACGTTAATGAATCAGTCCGGTATAGTGAGGTTCACGTAAAAGTGGAGAGGCAAAAGTGAAAATGGTTGCCCGCGCAATTAAAATGATAATACCAACTTCAATGATATAAGCATAAAGCTCGTAGGGAAACTGCCATCTGGGGAACAGCTCTGCGTTTTTGTGATCAGCTGATATTTTGTGAGATTTGAATCAGGCGACCTTCGTGTCCAAAGTAAATGTAATGAAACTGAAAGCGCTTTGTGCACGCTAAGATGTTACCAAGCGATGTAAGGAGCAAGTTGCAAAATAGAGCTGCCTACAAATTTTGGTAGAAATTTCTTCGAATTTGCTGGAAACATAGCAAGTTACATAGAGGATAGCATTACGGCGTGATTGGTGAATCACTAAAATGTCCAATAGGTATGGTGGCAACTAGTGGCGGATCCAGGGGCGGGGGTGCAAAGAGGGCACATGTCCATCCCCCCTCTCAAAAGATAGCAGTATTAAAAGAAAGTTTGTTTTTACATCGAAAATGTTTTTGCTTCGTGTGTCCATTGAAAGCAACAAGAGCAGGAAATAGTAAAATCCGTGTAAAACGACGACTTCATAGGACAAAAATACTTGATTTCTCTTTTATAGAGTTTTTGATGGAACGCTGGAACATTTTCGGTTCCATGTGAATTGCTGTTGAAATTATATTGAGTAAATTGGAACAGTAAATAGACTCGTTAGCAGGAACGTCCAAAGTAAAAATTTGGCAAAAAAACACGAATTATTTAAAAAACGTAATATTTGATTTTCGTGTTAAGTCATTTCAAATTAAGTTTATGCGTTATTTATGTACAAATATCTTGAATTGCGGTTACAAGAAGTTAATGTTTAAAAACTCTATGATGGAAAGATTCGCAAACCTTTTGTCTTTCTTTTTGTGGGCCACTCCCAAAATCAAGTCCTGAATCCGCCCCCGTTGGCAACGCTGTCTATTACTTCGATAATTCGTGGGTACCATTATTAATCCAGCAAGTGATAAAAAAATCTCATAATTTGTGTTTGTTAGGGTGGCCTATATCTTCCAGCTTTTATAAGAAACCTAGTGTACGTAGATTGACTGGACCCTTCTATCCCCCAGCAAATTCTTTCGTTTCACGAAACCGCTAAAGAAGTGCTGGAGTTGAGATATCGCCTACGGAAATTCTTCATTGCGGAGATCATATTGTTCTGTGTCGAATGCACCGTGAAATGCAGCAGTTCATCAGTTCCGGTGGAGAGTTAATGCGAGTGATGCTGGTACACTTGTACTTACTTGAATGCGTCAGCATAAGATGATATCATCGTGTGGTTAGTAATTGTTGTTATGTAATATTGAAATAATTTGAATGTTGTTCATTTAATTGAATACTTCCTTGAGAGTAAATGAACAAAAACCATTACACATTCTGGGTTTAAGATATCAGTGTCTTAATGAAGAAAGAAATATTCAGAGGAGCTTGGTTAATTCTCTAAACAGGAAATTTACACAACTTGCTACAAAAATTTTGACATTCCTGCGTTGGCGCCTAGTGTTTTGGTTTCTTCTATTTTAGTTTGATGTAGTTCTGCTTTATTTCATAATGATGCTGTGATGTTTGAAGAACATTCATTTCCTGCGCAACAGTCTGGTATATATCGGTGTTGACAAGTCTCTACAACTGACTTGGATCAAAATCTGCTAATTTCGTTTGTTATTATTGATAACAATGCTACCCAACTTCTCTTAACCCACAGGATATTTTTTATGAATTTAAGATCGATCAGGTCGGTACGGAATTGGATTTGGCAAAATTATACAAATAATACGAATAAAAGCAACGGGCCATATATTTTTTTATTTGAAACGCGATATCTTGATTCTCATCAATAATTTATTTAAACAGGAAAAAATAATCAGAATATTTCTGAATTTTTAAAAAGTATTATTAATGTTTAGTATTATAAAATGTACTATAATAAAATGTTTTCATATTGTAATGTATGACGGGGTAATTCCGAACTCAATTTTCTATATTGTCTCATTTGATATTGATAAGCCACGTTAAATATTTATTCTGACGGTATAGATTTATAACACAAAGTTGTGCCCCCAACGTTTGATGAAAAATTTGATGTAAAATGTAGTAAAACTAGAAGTTTTGCGACCGCATATGGCCCAACGACCACCAGTTGGACAACACTGATTTGTATCATTCGGAATGAATCGGTTTCTCATAAATATAAGTGGTGCGAGTTCCAATGCTGAAAATTACTTGCATTCGCGCAATTTTCTATTTCGTAAGTTGTTCACTGTCTGCGTGAGGAACTAAATTACCTGTCTTATTCTTAAATTGAAACATGTTATTGATTGCATATTAATATAGTCTTATCGTAAATAATTCCCTTCAAGCACATGAGTACCATTAATGGAAAGCAAGCCCATTCCCGTGTAGTGCAATAGAATTAATAATATTTATTACGCATCTATAATTAGTAGATTAAGAAACTAGTAGAGTTCTTTTAACTTATTTCTTATAACGTACACGCGGAGGAAACGTTATTGGCAGGGTACTCGGCCAAGTGAAACTGGAGATGGACCGGGCCTCGAACCTGGGATTCCTGCTCTGGCCGCAGGTCTGCTGTGCACTGCACCACCCACTCGATTTCCAAAGCCCGTACACCGAACTTGCATGGTCTGCCATTGCAGCGCTCTGTCTCTTTAAATCTTCTACGCGGGACAAAAGTGCTGTTAATTTTCATATTAGTTTTATATTTATCATTGACGCCCAAGTGAAGAACTATTTTTTATCGTCTGAAATATTTTTTATCGTGTTCTACTTCGCAGTAGTATTATATACACTTTTTATTTTGAATAGAATGCTCCGTGAACTGTCTTTCATATTATTGTCAATCTGTCACAGTCTGTACGTTGAGAGTTCAATTCCCCGGAATTGAAAGCTGTAATAAATATTTCCTAGTTTGTTTCACTTAATTAAATCTTAGTTTGTTCTAGCAGTTAAAGGCGACATAGCGACTTAATCTAACGAAGGTTTAAAAAAAGCCGTCCATGTGCTCTGTTAAGGACACGAGGGTCTCCTCTCGCACAAAAACAGCTTCCTTTACGACCTCGAAACCGAAAAGAAAAAGTACCTCGAAACCGAAAAGATAACGGACTCGTACCGAGTCGCAAGACCGACTCTACCGCCGACAAGAACGGGTCGACACTGCTACGTCAGCCACGGCGCCTCCTGTGGCACTAGGAGGAGCTCCTGACGTCACCATCTGTGGTGTCTCCCTCGGGGAGCAAAAAATGATCCTGGAGGATAGGAGGAACTTTCAACATACGTAGAGCTATATCGAATATGTAGGGTAGGACGTTTAAGGTATATAAGTAGTAGTTTCAAGTAACAAACAATATACTCAAGTAGTAACCCGGACCACAATGTCTTAAAAACTAATATAGACCCTCCATATTACTTTCATTGGATTAAGTTTTGGAACCGTAATTTAAAAAATTTCTATTTCATATGGCGTCTTCATGTCTAAAATGTTATTGAGAGGGAGAGAAAGAGATCAATGTGTTTTCAGCTGGGGTTTTCCTCACCTCTTCCAGACAAATGTCAGTTTGAAGCCTTACTTGCAACTGCACATTTATCCTTCTCAATTCTCTCACGCAAATCATGTGATAAGATGGTAAAGCTTAAACATCAAAATTGTTAAATAATAAATTTAGAAAACTCAAAGGGAACACTGGGTTTTTTTCGATTTTCATTCATTAGATATTAAAGGTGAATAAATTATGAGAGATAAAGATTATTGAAATTTTGTAAGATAAAAACTTTTAAGTTCGGTTGTATGTATGTAACCTACATCACATTATTTTAATAATTTTCTTGCAATTTATAGTCTTTCACATAGTGCATTTGGTGAGTCAAAATTAAAATTATCTACCGCATCAGATTTGGTGGGATGGCTGGGGTTCCGTGGGTCAGTTGCCCGAAGTAGACCCTAAATATTTTTGTTAAATCATTTCCATAAAGCGTATTGACCAGTTTTATCTCCACAGTAAAAAGTTTAATGACTTATTTCTCTATTTCCGAATAATGGGTACTTTTTGACCATCCGAATCCAATGAGACCGCACAAGCGAGGTTGTACTGTATGGATGTAAATCACGTGAATTAAGAAATCAGATTAAGAGTGAATGGGATGACCTATGTGAACCGGTGCACATGAAAGAATAATCTTGCATTGCAGCCATTTGTATGAACCTTCATCTCCGGGGTTTACGTTGTAAGAAAATGCTCGACTCAACTAATTGTGATGGAAGTATGGAATCATTTTATTGAAACAGATTCGTCCCACCCACTTGTGTTGTGCTAACCCGTGTAGTTTTTGTTGGGTTCATATTTGCATTAATTCGAGAAAAATAGTCTCGTTAGTAAAAAAGGTTTTCATTACTTTCTATCTCAGGGTTTAGTGAATTGCGGAAATGGTGAGACAGTAGAACCCCTCTCATCCGACCTCGGATTAACTGACATATCCTGTAGAAATGTTGTTTTGTTTTTTTCAGCGTGTAACTGACTTTTTCAAACAGTGAAATATTTATGTATTTACATTAAGTTTTCAAAGTTTCTGTAAGTTCAATTTTTTCGTGTTCTATGTATATACAGTACAACTAAATGAGTTGCAGTGACATCTCATTTCCTCTTTTATCCATGATAATCCCGATGAAAATAATGACTCTGATAATCGATTTTTCTCTGGAACCTCGGATTAATCGACCAGGGTCTCAGTTCGGATGGACTCTTCTGTACTGTGTTAAAATAACGACAATTTCATTTGGATATGTTTGTGTTGTAGAAAATTTTAATAAAGAATCTTCTTCCATCCCATGTATCCGATGTGATGTTATTTGCTTCGTTCAATGATAATGTTGAGAATGGAAAATGCACTGTTAAAGAGGCGCTTTATGTCGAGATCCGGGGGTCCTTGCAATCTTCACTTTGAGTAAAGCGTTCGCAGAAGCGAAACGAGAGTGAAAAATCACGAAGGCGATGGAAGGGGAGAGAGAGAGAGAGAGAGAGAGAGAAGACGAACAATTGTACGGAGCACTGCAACCAGACAGGCGTTATCGAGCGAAAGTTAAATTCGGAATGGAACTGGGTGCAGGGGTGGGGTGAGGGTAGAAGCTTCCAAGGAAACGAACGATCGAAGAGGGTGCAATGGGCTTCGAGGGGGGGGGTTGCGGGGGAGGGGTTCTTGACACGAGGCGTCAGGGGGCGTGTGCTGCCATCGGAACGTTCTGGATTCTTCACTCCCAGAAGAATTACTGCTTGAAGACTTGTCTCATTGGATGGACGGTTGTACATCTGTGTTAGATAAAGCGTGGAGCGATTGATAAAATGCTGTTCAACTTTTCGATTAAGTTTCCGATAAGAAATTCCTTCAAATACCTCGATATCACATATCTCAGTTAAATTCTTGAATTGAGTGATGTCGCATAAGATATATTTTAACTAAGCAATACGCTTAGATGCGTTTTATCATTTTTTATTGTTTTAATGCAAAGAAACCTAAAAATATGTTGTTTTTTTCTTCATAATCTGGGGTAGCTTACTCATGACAGAGGTATTTCTGGTAGATGGAATTTATTCTCATCTACCAGAAATTGTTAATAAACTATGTATATAGGTTGATTACCGAAGAAATCTATTCTAGTTTTCCTATTTTTTCCTTTTAGTGCGAAAGTACGCTATTCATAATTGTACATATATAAGGATCTTAAAACATTCATGATAATTTTCCAGAACAATTTAAATATTTCCCAACGGGATCTTAAGACCGAGTTACATTTTTAACCTGAGGTTTTCCCTCATCTACTTAAAAAAAACTGCTTATTCAGACTCCCAGGCTACATAACATCACTCCATTCCTACAACACTCCCTCGTTCTCCTGTGAAACAGTACCTCTTCTGTCCTACACTTCACATCCAAAACCAAGTCGTAAAATATATCAGTGAATCAATCAATCAATCAATCAATATGGAAGAAATTCCGTTATATAAATATATATAAATTTATTGTCAAAAAAACAGTACAAACTGCGTATGACCACGTGGAGGACAAAAAACTAATTTACTCTCCGGAAGCAAGCAAGGGACCATCCCATCAATTCCGATCAAGGGCCCTAAGGCAGAGGCGGATTCAAAAATTTCAGCAAAAGTTCCTAGATAAGATAAAAAGTTAGCTGCGAGTTATAATACATATATAATGTCAATATGTTTGTAATTTAACGCAAATATGTTTGTAAATTTACATGTACAAGTTATTATCGAACTATAGATTATTCTGAGTATAGTGTTTAAAAATAATAAGAATTGAAATAACACTAAATTCACGATTTATTGTTACAATAAACACGCCCCTACACAAAGCCTAGAGAACCTTTAATAAGAAATCCGCCTCTACCCGAAGGAAAACCTGAGAAAAACCCGGGCCAGGATGGGGCTACAGAATTAATGTACACAACCGTGCCAATGTTGAGTACACATAAAACTAAATTAGTATAAATCATACGATAAAACAATCATGCAAGAAAATAGTTTTTGAAATTGTTATAAGTTATTTAAAAAGTACTACAGCAATGGCGTGATAAAGCACAAGACGAATTTAACTTTTNACGATAAAACAATCATGCAAGAAAATAGTTTTTGAAATTGTTATAAGTTATTTAAAAAGTGCTACTGCAATTGCGTGATAAAGTACAAGACGAATTTAACTTTAATTAAAATCAATAAATTCTTTTACATTGTAGAAGCACTAGTGCAGGAGGTAGTTTTTAACGGCTGATTTGAAGAGATTCAATTTCATAATATCTTTTATATTCTTGGGCAGGGAATTATATAGAACGATTCCCGAATGATAAGGTCCTTTTTGGCAAAGAGTGGTTGACACTCTAGGCCGTTTAAATATGAGTTCAGTGAAAGGGAAGCTGTTTTTACTTTCTCGTAGTATATAGAAAGTTTTGTAATCGTGAAAAAAATCGGAAGCGAGATTTCGACAGAAGTATACGTTTTGGTTATCTCTGATTCAGAAAGAGTGATTTTTGGAATGACGTACGTTCGACGCACGTGCTCAATTTTTTGTGTTTTACTTTAAAACAAAGGGTACTGCACATGAAGGTCAAAGTACTCTTTTTAATGTTTTTCTAAAACGGTTCCAACAATTTTGCTCAAATTTTCTGAGCGTGAGGTACAATTAGTGTGCATTACATCCGCATTAGCGGTATTACGCTTGAAAGGTTGGCATAGATGCAGTTAAATAATTTCTGTCTGCTACATTATTTTACTGTTTCAAGAAGCTTGAATAATATTTAGCAGTGTAAATGGACCAAACAGACGTAGAATATACTTTTAGTAAACTGAAATGAAAGGTATGATAATGATAAAATACATGGGAGGACAACAAACGCGCTGCAGACACGAAAATACATCAATTTCTGTCTACAACGAAATTACATTTACACAACACTTATACGATATTTTTTGTCACAATATATGCTGCAAATGGAGTATGAGAAAGTAAGTGAAATGGTTTTGCACCGCTAGTTTATTGAGTTATATTTTTCTCTTCGCATCCTTTGTGAGAATTCTTTCTTTTTTTTTGTTTCAAAGAGCGACTCCCACTCGATTCGACGCGTAAGAATTGCTGATTGGATTTCACTTTGCGAAAACTACTAATTAGCATCACGGTTAGAAATTAAATGAGTAGCATGATATTTCATTTCAAATTTAACCATGATAAATTATATCATTGTGTATCTAATTTAAATTATCAATTCCAACGCGTTTGTTATGCTTGATGGGTCTTTATTAATCATATCCTCCTGTCACGTGTTGATTCGGGATGAAATTGGGTTACGAGAACAACAGATTGAATTGTGCCCAAATTATTCGCCGATGAGATTTTTAGGGCAACTGTATTTAAATTCAAAATAATACTTATGTACTTAAAATATGTTCGTAGTTGATATAGTAATTGCGAACTATATAGTTGAACTAAATGTTTCATAGTTTATTTTATTCATAACATGATTTGAAAGGTAATGGAGTAAGATCAATACATATGTTAGAAATAAAGTAAAATAAAACAAAAGAATCCAAATTAAGAAAACTCATACGAAATATGAAATCATTTTAATGACAATATATGTGATCATTTATGTAGGTTCATTTTAGTGATAATTTAAATCTGTTTGTTTCATAATACGTCTTTGTTATCACCACTTGTATTGTTTATGTTGTTTTATTTATGTCAATTTTTTTATCTAGAATAATTAAATAATCCGTGTTAACGTCGTTAAATACATTTAATAATTTACCATAACCTCACGAACTATACGAAATTCATAACTGTACGAATCATTATTATATATTTAACAAATAACTACAATTTTTCAAAGATATTAACCACACCAAAAATCAACAAAAAAAAGACATATCTCTACTTAAAGTAAAATACAGTTAGGAATTTTTCGATCTCTCATTTTTGAATAATGTGATATCGCGTGTTTTATTTTGACTTTCTAGTTACGGAAAATACACGAGTCCCTCAACTTCCTCTCGCGTATCCAAATGAAGTGCGAAACGCGTTTTCGGTGTAATGTGATCCCACGGCAATCGTTTTTGCCCATATTGGAGTTTCAGTGGAAAATAATTGCACGCAATCCTCATCAAAGTAGTGCATGTGCATTGTAATATTAACAGATGACGCACTGGCAGCAGCTTGCTAATGAAGGAGAACGGAGCAAACATAAGCTTCTGCTATGAAGCCACCACGTTGCGCATGCTGTGCAATGTTTCGGTCAACCTCGGAGCAGCTGAAATCACCTTCAATAAAAACGTCATAAACCAGACAAAATTCTTTTTTATCACTTTACCAACGTTTCGGTAACGAACGTTATCAGGACTATACAAAACAGAGACCAATTTAGGGCTATTTCAACATATTCCATGCTGTTTTGTAATATTTGTAGTAGTGAATATAATTATCAGTTGGTGGTATGATGGTGAATATTGAAATAGCCCTAAATTGGTCTCTGACCTGATGAAGGTAACGTTCGTTACCGAAACGTTGGCGAAGTGGTGATAAAGAATTTTTTCCAAACACGAGAATTTTGTCTGGCTAATTTTCCGATGGCTGATAGAGAAACGCCATAGTTTAGTCATAATCATACATAAGTGAATTTTTTAATGAACTTTTGGAATATTATGTGAAGGTACTGCAGTAGTGCTTCCAGGATTTCGCTTCGAGTCATAAAGGGAATTAAGGTTCAATAATGATTTTTATTTATGAATATATTGATAAACTATCAATATTTTTAATTCATATATACCTACTCTTACTCTTTATGTTATTACTGGATAACACATTGTTCTTTGGATAGTAATAATGTAGTGCAACTGAACGGACGCATGGTTTTAGATTACACGTATCTGTTTCAGTAGAAAATTGACTGGGTTGCCAGCATGGTGCATATTATTCGCTGGTTATTGGTCTGTTTGCGAAGTTTCGTCTCTGCAATCAGGAATTTGTAGCTCTTTAATATAATAATTTTTAAATAAAGTTGAACGTTTTAGAGAAATGCATTCACCTGTTACTTATTTATTTATTTCATGCAATTTGGCGAGGTTCAGGCAATGAGGCCTGCTCTTCCACCTAACCGTTGGACATGGGTAAGGAAATTGGGAAGGAGAGATGTTGGGTTACCTGGGAACTTATGGTACCGAACCGACATTAGTCTGGAGTAGGTGAGGGAAACCGCAGCTGAAAACCTCATCTAATTCGGCCGAGCAGGGTTTGAACCCACGCTCTACCGTATAGTAGCGAAGACGCTACCACTAGACCACCGCTGTCGGTACTAGTACTTTTAGTCGTTACTTAGTATTTAGTACTTTGTAGGGAAAGTTTGTTTCTTTCCACACGTGTAATTTTTAGAGATTTCTCATATTTTTCCATTTATCATCCCCGAGTTGATTAGACGGCATTTACGATTTTGGGTAGGGAAGAATAAAACCATCGAATCCCTCGGTACACTGCTGTTCATGACGTAACACACAACTCACGAGTTATCTAGGAAGTAACCTCCCATATTGACGAAGTAAATAGAACGGAGTGGGATGGCTGTGGAGACCTCATGCGACATCTCCTCGCAAGCTTGGTTTATTTGCTCTGTATAACTTACAAAACGAGAGAGTAAATAGCGTGGATTACTTCTCTTAGGCCCAATTTCACCAAATGTAGAATAATCGCGATTTCCTTAAACGTGATTAGGTAAATGGAATCGCGATTACATTTTATGCGTTTCACCAAGCAAAACTAATCGTCGATTAAGTTGCTCAATGTTTCTGAAGAATCTCTGGGTTGGTAGTAGTTTTACAGTGCATTATGGGTAATTTGAAGACAAATGACGGGAGGAAAACGCATCATGTTGCTCACTACCGCCACCTAAGGACACCATAGGCAGCAGCGGGCCTCCCTCGTGCCACTGAACATAACCTATAAACCGAGCTACGAGCAAACAAACAAAATGGACGCCATATTTCTCGCAGTTCTGAAGAAAATCGCGATTTGCGCTGGTAATCGAAGGGTCCCCGAACGTTTAAGCGTTAATCGCGATTTTCTCGTAAATCGAAGATGGTGGAACGCGCATTTTGATAATCACGATTTACTGCACAGAAAATCTCGTTTAAGACATTAAACGAACTTGGTGAAATTGGGCCTTAATCTACAACTAGCAAAAATACCCGGGGTTTGAGAAAGAAAGTAAACAATCATTGCTGGTCTGGATCTTTTAAAAGTTAATTTTACCCGGCGCTGTCCGGGTTTGTTATATAATAATTCATATCGTAGTTTCCATATTTCTCTACTATTGTCATATTGAATTTTCACTTCTGTTTATTTCAAAAATTAAATACCACGAAAAAAACTTCAAAAATACACACAGTTTTCTTTATTGTATGCTAATATGAACGTAATAATATATTATTTTCAAATACAGGCAGAAGGAAAATACACTTTGCCCAGATAACTGTGCGCTTTGTTTATTAAGCTAAGTCCTCCTTGATTTTCATTTCACTTTTAGGTTATGTACTTGAAAACAAAGTTAATCATATATAATTTTGCTTCTAGGATTCTGTCACTTAGATTAAACATTCAGTGGATTGTCCGCCTCACGTAACGCAATCGAACTCGTACGGACACGTTGGTAAGCTTCAAAGTCAACAGCCATGTGAGCGACCATTCACATCTACTGATTAGCGGCGAATTTTGATTGTTTTTGTGCTCTTCTAATTCATCAACAAATTTGTAACCGTACTTTACATTTTTGTTGCAATAACTCTTAGGAAGAATTCTTGGATATTTCAAATAATTTTTCGATTCCTTTTTCTAGTTTACACGCAACGGACATTCTAAATAATGCACTTCTAGTAGTATAAATAACAAGACAATAATATTGAAGGCCGTGCACACAGCTCAAGATGGTGTCTTACGCTATAAGCTGAAAGAAAATACAAAATGAAAGCTACAAAAGAAAAATTTCATCAGGTTGTACAGAAATCTCTGAAATCGCGGTGAACCTCACCGCCAGGTAACAGATTAATTACGTTATGTTGAATGAAAATGGGACACGGGACCGAGATTCGAACTCGGGGTCATCTGCTTAAGGCGCTAATGCGCTTATCAACTACGACACCTCGTTCACCAGGCGGTGAGGTTCACCGCGATTTCAGAAAATTCTTTGTTTGTGAACCGCAGAAATGGAAAATACCGAACCACAATCAAGTACTTCCTAAAGGACTCGTCTCGTATGAGGTTTCTAATCGCCATGAGATCACCTCAGACATGTGTGGGTCTCGCAAGTTGAATGTCTATGGTAGACTGGGTCCAGAGGCGAACGGGGTGGCGCAATTGGTAAGCGCATCACTGCGATAAGGTGACGGCCCCGAGTTCGAATCTCGGTCCCGTGTCCCATTTTCATTCAACAAAACATAATTAATTCATCAGGATTACTATAGAGACTGATGTAAAAACTCAATTTACGTTTTAACTACTCAACTCTGCTTGTGTACTTAATCCTGGTATATCTGGAAGAATCTTGCATGATACTTCAATGCTTATTTGCAATAACCTTCCCTATCACCAATGTACATAGCATTACTTACTAATTTCCCATCGTGTTCGGTTAAAATATATCCAGTACTATTTGAAAAATCATACAAATCTTTTTTTTAATATTTCATTTGACTAGCAAGCTGATCCCCTGATCGTAACTACCATTCCACGCTAATATTTTTCCCTCTGAATATATTACTCTGAAGAATAAACATAAAAAATTATACCTCTTATCCACTGGTCCTACTGCATCTTTTCAACCCGTAGCGTTGATTCTCTAAATCCTACTTTCGGAGCATTTTGTATCGGGGCCGAAATAGTCGGAGCCGATATGACGTCATACCGAGACCCTTTGTGCGGCATACATAAGACTTGACCATGTTTTATGTTTAAGTTCAATTTTGCGATTTCGATTATGGCAGAAAACACTGAAAATGTATGATTCCACATTGCTTAAGGTAATACGAAACTGTTCATATCGAAGATTTGACTCTCTTCTCTGTATCTGCCAAGTGTAGTATCCACATGTTTTTCTTACATTTCTTTCGTATCTGATAATTACTTTGGTGAACATTGAATTTTTAAGTTGAATGTTTCGTAGGGAAATAAACCGAAGACTTTAAGCTTTTTACTTTTCATGATCATAGATAATGAACATATGAACAACAAAAAATTATTTTTTATATATTAATCATATAAGGTTAGTTTCTGATCTTGTTCATTCATTTATATCTTTTCTACTTTTTTATTTTTCGCGTCTCATCTCTATGATGTCATGACTGTTCCCACTATTTCGGCCGGCAGACGCGTGACGTTGGCAGCCCTGTAAGTCGGTGTTCCGGGGGAAGCCCCGTAGTGGTTAAGTTGAAGGACCGTCCTCACACCCACATGTAGCAGATGAGCGTCGCAGTTCGTCGCAGCTGGCGAACGTACGTCGCGTACGCTCTCGGCGTTTCCGGGAATGCTCATCGCTCTACTCGACCGAACGCAGTGTCCCGTTACGCCCCGTTGCGTTGACGAACTCTCGCCTCAAGTACGGTCTCCAAAGAGTAGAGGTGGAACGCGAACGGGAAAATTCGCTTCCTTTCGAGTGCGGGATATCGGAAATACATTTGTTTCATTCGTCCCTCGGTTTAGCGGTTCCAGAAAAAAACTAGATTTTGGTTTTAGCGGAGCCAAGTAAGATTCAACAAATCGTTAAAATATGTTAAAAACGTAAGTTTGTCTTTGAAAAAAAAATCGTTATTTCATCACTTATTCTATGAAAATATATATTTTATATTTATCTTGTTGTATTATGTGACGAGGTTCAGGTGAGCAAGCCTGCTGATCCACCTCAAACGATAATTTGAGCGATGGAATTGGGAAGGGTAGATGTTGGGTTGCCGAGGAATGTTAGTTATAAGCCGCGCAACTCAACTCCCGCTCTCGCCCAGCAGCTCCAAACCAACCGACAGTCTACAGTTGAGTCTGCTGATAGAGCGGGATGGTTGCACTTTCCACGAAAACTGCTTCCCC
>NNCF01129700.1:39906-54465 GCA_002313205.1 Laupala kohalensis
GGGGGGAGTTATGTTCTACGAACTGTTACACGAACAGATATTTGTCTGAAGTAGAAAGGGAAAAACCTCGTCCATCTGAGTCGAGCGGATTATCGAACCCACGTTCTTCCGCTCAGCGATGAGTAGGGGGCAAATACACTACAATTATGCCATAGGTGTAAGGTATTATTTTTAAGTTATCGATTTTTCGATTGACTCATAGAAAGTTCCGAGTATGTGTCAGAGTTAGGTTTTTGTGTTCGGAATAACTTTCGGAACTTTTTATACAAAAAAATTGTTTCCGATTGTATGTTAACCTTCAGAATACTAAGAGACCAACACCAAATACCAAACGGGGTCGTCCTAGACCACAAGAAGAATGGATTATATAAAGAAGAAAGAAAACAATATGTAACAATGTACTTCAAGAGGATTATATACATAGTGCATTTCGTAAAAATATGTACAAAACGTTTGTACAAAAAAAACAAAAACACCATGAGGGACAAAAAAATCTCCAGCTAAATTAAATTAATATTATCCTCTTGAACATTTCTTTGTTATCAACACAACAGGCACGACGTAATAAATAAATTTCACAATAACAAGAAGTATCAATATGCAGAGGTACCGTTTTCACATGAAAATAATTAAAACATTTGCTTTGAGATCTCAGCTGACTCCGCTTTGTAGTCTAAGGGTGAGGGATATGATTGTAACGTATTGCAGAGAAACTTAGGGTATTATACCCGCGTTGACTTCAGTCAAGTAGCCAACTATTCACGAAACTTGGAAATATTGACGAAAGTAGTTCTTCTTAATTAATAATTCATCCTACTGATTTTTACTATTGGATAGTGAAATAAATTAAGATTATTGTTTGGATATTTCTTTGACAAGGGGTCGCATTGTCTTCAGTCACGTGATGTGGTTGACATTTCCGTAAGAACAGTATTTTCCACACTATTTGTCGGATTATTCTTGTAAATTTCCCGTAAGGTATGAAAATCTTAACGTCATTGCGTTCCTATTTCTATTTGCTATGTTAAACCGGTACTTTTGCTAGAATATCAATAAATCATAAGCCCGCGATATATTCTCCAAATAAGCCCATTGTAATTTAGAGTCAAATAATTCAAAATTTGGATTAAAAAACTGGATATGGACTAAAACATTTTTGGGGGGTACTTACGCGTAATTGATCTGACGGATGTAATAATTCGATTTGTGGTAATCACGATCTAAAAATATTTGGGCGAATAATATGATATCTAGTGTAATGTGAGACGGATGAGAATATCGAATCATCCGCATGCGGCTCATGAAACAGACAAGTATTTTTGGTGCACGGTGTGTCAACTGTCGTGGCATTGGCGGTAACGGCGATTCGAACTGCGGTCATCTGCGTCGTTTGCACTCGACCTAACACTGCGGAGTCCGATCGCCTACCGATTGTGGTCTCTATCGGGTGTGGGTAATTGTTACGACGTTATCGGCTGGCCAATCTGCTCTCCAATCGACGTGATGCTATGCATTGTGCATTGTCTCTACGTTAAAATCGACATCAGTAGTTGAACTACCTGTTGTGCGTTAGATCGTTTTGGCGCGTGACATGTTTATAGGTACAGAATTTCAATGTTCCAAAGCATAATTACTCAGACGATAACCAAATTAAAATTTTAGACTGAACTTACATTTTTCCCGTAATCTCAGTACGCAAACTGACCGATAAATAGAAGTTGTTCAGAAAAAAATAACACTTTTTAAAGTCAAATTTTCAATGGTGAAACGACGTCAGAGTGGCGGGGTGTGTATGTGCGATAACCTTCTCTCCCCGTACCTGCCCATCTCATTCTTTCTTTTATTCTTCTCCTCCCTCTTCACCACAGAAGATTCGTATTCTAGTGCCTAAAACTTCCAATTGACGTACGGAGTCATCTTATTCTGTGGGTAAAGCTCGGAACAGCTGATCGCCTTGGTCGGCGCTCAATTTCCTGTTTAGTAAAAGGGGATTTTTACAGTAAAATAAGTACCAGGTCTATGCAGGAACACGAGGTGGCGAAGCGTTACATTAACCTCATTATGTTCTCCTTGCGCCGAGTCCAAGCCAGTGCTTTGTTTCCTCTAGGAACTCCAAGGGTCACAACAATAGAATCTGTAGCGCAATAGCTTGACACAGGCTTGTAGCTAGGGGAGACGAGACATATTTCCTTAAGTTGTAATGAAAGTACTTCATCTGTGTTAATATTATTTATCTTCAATTAATTAAAAAATTTCAAGTATTTTCAAAAATTAATTAATTATTTGGGCATCCCCTAGATTGCCTGGATTGAATTTTTTTAAATTACGGGTCTGACTTGACAGTAAAAATTTGTTCGACGCATTACAAAGCGGTTTACATTACCTTCGCCTCAAATAGAATAATTTGAAATGCTGTGTAGCTTATATGATGCATCCGAAGTGTCCGATTTGGTAAACGCGCCCGCGACACTAAGCAAGACGCACGAGTCCTAATAAGAAAATGAAATACTGAGACAAAATAATATTGATCAGACAATCGCTAAAAATATCACGATTTTCTAATATCGAAAAGGTATAAATCAAAAATTAGTCCCGGATTCATTCGTAAATTCAGTTCCTAACTAAATTCTAATGTACTATCAGTCAGTCAGTCATTTAAAAAGTAATTTTGCCTTTTTTATGTCAGTAATTCAAAATTTTAATTGAAAATTTCTCCCATATATGTACTTTGTATTCATACATATATTTCGTATTTTGAACACTTTGTGATTGCATGAAATAATTTCTTGCAATATTGTACTCGCGAAATTAATAAAAAGTTGTATGCTCCATTCAATAGTGCGATTGTTGTTTCGTGCTCATTGGTTCAAAACAATAGACAGCATAAATGAAAATCTTTTTTTTTTAATGAACAGAATAATTTATGTTGTCCTAGATTAACTAAACTTAATTATTTACACAAAAGATCACCTTAAATAGCCATGCTTCTCTTGAATTTTAAGTTAGTACTTTTATAAGAAATATAGAACGTGAAGGATTCGTAGGAATTGTACAAATCCAGAATGACTTTTTAAAAAAATATTGGAAAGCGTATTATGTCAATTTTGTGAAAGAAATTGCGATAATGTGTCTGAATATTTCTGAAACTTTCCTTTTCTCATTATTCTTTGCTAACTGGACTGAAATTGGTTGTAAGACAATGTCCGCTTTCTGGCCCTGACGATGATGATCTCTTCTCTGAAATGCCGACAGCTTCCCACGCAGTCACCCCGTTCATTGTTTGAACTGTCACTGAATCATTGT
The DNA here is from genome assembly GCA_002313205.1 of Laupala kohalensis. Classification (NCBI taxonomy): domain Eukaryota; kingdom Metazoa; phylum Arthropoda; class Insecta; order Orthoptera; family Trigonidiidae; genus Laupala; species Laupala kohalensis. The sequence continues at coordinate 43,210 of NNCF01129700.1, forward strand.
TCACTACTCTATCTGTAATTTGGAACGTCTTCTGCACAGATGTACTTTCGTTCCATTATCATTTTCTCCATTCTCTAAAGTATCTAGCTTTTAGGATTCTCAGCGAAAAACGTCTCAAGACAAGTCACATTAGGCAATTTCTTGATGCACTTATTTTTTGTTTTTCCTATTTTCAAGCCGAGACAGACATGTCTTAAAATATGGTAAACAGCATTGTGTCTTCTGCACAGTTGAACAATAGTATAGTTCAGCAAAAACCCAAAAACAAGTTTGTATCATAAATTTTACTTCACTTCAATACAAACTACTTGGAATATGCTATTTCTTGAACGAGTTATAATTGTTGTGTATTCTATCATTTTTACTTTTGTTGTATGAGACTGGTGTGTTGCAGTGTTTTTAATTGATCTACTGGCGGGGTTTGAAAAAAACGCGAGTTTTGCTGAATCTTTTGTAATAATGCGATTATAGTAGTACGTAAAATAGCATTATTAACTTTTTTCTAAATCGTATTTTTTTAATTTTATTTCACATTCATTTTCTTATATATCATTCATGTATTTATTAAATAAATTTTCAATAATTTATATGAAGATGTTTCATAATATTAGTTACGTCATATTTATTAGTACAATGATGGTCATCATGTGGTATGCACAAGTAATTTCGGACAGTTTAATTTGACTACAAAGGAATAACATGATACATTGTTTATGAAAATTGCAACCAAATTTATTTTCAACCTTATTTAAGTGTAGTAATAGCCCCTGCTTTTGCTTCTTGATGTCGAAGTGTTTTGCTCCCAACATGTACTATGTGACCTGATATTTCTTCGTCGTTATTGATAGATATCTGTTTATTCAGTTTCATAACGCTACGACTACATTCTTACTGAGGTAGCAGTAATCTACATTTTCCGTTTGCGGTCTTTGTCTCAATTTGAACTTTTTTAAAAAAGAAATAATGTTTGTTACCAGGAGTCAGCGTGGCTCAGTGGGTAGAGCACAGCTGCTGGCTGGATGGTCGGGGTTCGATCCCCGTTGAGGTGGGGCTTTTTCATCACACCTCCAGACTGACTCTCAGACCCACTCAGCCTGCTGTAAAATGAGCACTAAACCGATCGGAGCGAGATGCTGACCACATTTCCTCCTTCCGATGCCGAGGTCAAGTAAATATGCAGCTCTGCCCTTCACGAACCCCTTGTACTCCGGGGCCTGTTCAGGGATAGTTTGATTTGATATGTTTGTTACCATTCAGTGCACTCAAATCTCATCCCCCAAAATAAAACTATCAATCTGTTTTAGTGTGTATTGAACAAAAAGTCCGAATTATACTTTGCCATGTATGTGATATAAATCGAGATGCGAAGAACAGAATGTCCATACTATCTTCATTGGGTACCGAATTGTTTCGATGTAGTCCTGTTGGAACATTGGTGCACTCTAGTTGGAGCGGAATAATGACCCTAAAATTCACAGGAAGGAAGTCGCCGGTTTTTTGCTTGTAATTGCGGGAACAGTACTCACGCCCACAACCGTACCAAGGACGATACCCTCCGTCATTTCTAATTTCCTTTTTCCACTCTTCTTGGGGAATTTTATCTAAGTCTCGTGGTATGTACATATAAAAAAGAACCGTTTTCAATTTGTGTGGGATTATTGTTTCGTAGTCTTCTAAATTACAATTTTTTCTTTCTAAATGACATTGTTTCTTCGGTGAAAATTTAAGGTATGAAAATATTATTGACGGGCTATACTAACTGTTAAAATTGAAGTTGATAAATGGCATACTTTGTAAAAGTGTTACCAGATTAATAAGTGTTATTATATATAATTGTATTTGTTATTAATAATCCAAATTACAAAATTAACAATTCCGTATTAACTACTTTCACAAATAATTGTTATTGTTATTAATAATACCATATTATTTATTATTTATTTTATGCATTGTATTTATAGGTAATATTTATAGAATTTGTGTTGTAAAACCAAAATACTTAAACAACAATGCTCCCCGGTTAGCCCTCCCCTCTTCACTGCGGTCTAGATCCGCCACTGGTAATGGTGTTGTCGTCAGATGATGTGCAAAGCGAGAGGAAAGATCCAAAGGTCTCAAACCTAATGAAAATAAGTTGTTGTTATTATTATTATTATTATTATTATTTCATAATTATTATTGTATCACTTATAGTTCGGCGATTGGCCTGAACCTCGCTGAAAGGCATAAAATAAAATAAATTGAACAGTTTTTATATTGGTTGTACTTATAGTTGTTTTCAATATTCATCTTATTGTCACAATCTTTAGCTATTCCAAACCAACTATGGTGTGAATAGTTTATCAAAATCTATTTCATATATATATATATATATATATATATATATATATATNCTAAGCAATGGATGTGGATGCAACTAGATTATATAACTATTACTAAAAGTAATAACGTAATCTAGTTTCTCCTATTACAGTGGCGTTGCAGTTTTCTAGCTGTTGGCAAGACTCGAGTAGTTCTGTTCCTTTCTTTTTGTAACCTTGAGCAGACAGGTATTTGTCGTGAGAAACTCATTTCCAAGTATTTCCTTCTTGCAGTGTGGACGGTCTCCGATTTCGTTCTCTCAGCTAGTTTACATCTGTTCAAGGATCTCTTGCATTTGTGAATGAATTTTTTTTTATTTTGTGGGGGTTGTATTTGTTTATGAATTTGAATTATAATTCCTATATTGTGAGATTAAAGAGTTAGAGGTTTCACAAACAGACTGAATGTTCCTTTAAACGGGAAATTGTGCCCTAGAAAGTTCTAGAATGAATTGAGAAGTATTAAATAATATTTGGTTTCAAATTACCTTTCAACCCTCGTAAATGATATTGGAAGAGAACTTATATTTATGCAACTGGCACAAATAAAAATGTGAACTATCAGGTTAATTATTCGTACTTTCAATTTTCCTAATACCGATGTGAATCTGATTAATAATTTTAAGTTCATGTGTGTAAATTGATTGTGATGACAAATTTTCGAATTTATAACAAAAGAAAGTTAGTTTGTCGTTAGTGTGCTGCTGTCGTGCGTGAGTTGTGCTTACATTTTTTTGGAATATTCTATCCCAACTGACCCGATGAGGACAAGCGAAACGTATTAAAGTATTTGGGGAATTATAATAATAAAATTGTAGCAGCATATTATCACTAAGAACTGCTACATATTATCACTCCACAGAATAGGCAAACGACTTAAGTGTCGTTACTGCAGCATGAACATTGTGATTGAACTTTGTCAAGTGAAACTCGAAGATTTCTACAACACAAATTCGTGAGTGCTGCAGATTACTGCTAAGACACAGTATTTTCAAGAATTGCATACGATTTGCCGTGCCCTGCTGTTGTTGGCTGCAAAATATTTTTTCATGTTATTTGTTTGTTTTGCTTTCTACGAGCAGTTAGTTTCTGCTCCAAGTTAATGGAATAAAACTCGTCCTTTTCCTGATTTATGACTTATTTATTTCGAAGGGGATTTCGTTATGGAACAACGCAGTTAAAAACTGTGAAGTAACAAAATCAATCACCCTGACAAAATTAATTTATCTGGAAATGACGAGATAAAATTTATTAATACTACTGTACGTAGAAATTAGTTTCTGTCAAAATATAGACCACGATAACGAACGCTAGTGGGAAATAATTCAACGTAGGCTTAAGCTTTAGATAGATCGTTAAACATTTCGGAGGGGAATAGCGTCTAGATATAATCTAGATTGCCGTGTCCAAGTATTACAACTGCGCTGGTAAGCCGCAGAGGGTCCAATTCTCCATCATCTATATCAACTGAGACATTGAAGTGAAGAGCCAAAGAATTGGCTGACCCGCCGGTCCGGTATCGAACCCGGGGAACCCCTTGTCAAGCGACAGCACTAACCTTGAGCCACCGAAAGGACAAAATAAATATTAATCTTTTGTTTACTTTTTCGTCACTTTACTTGTTTTATTCGTTTAAAAATAACAAATGGGCAATCAAAAATATATCTATGAATCCCGGATACATCAATGTGCCTTGTTATGTTGATCATACTATACACCAAGTCATGTAACTTTGCCAAAAATATGCAATATGGCTGCTTAACACAAGTTGCCAACTTCTACCAATTAAAGGTGTATCCAATTAAATATTAATACTCGCTACAAAAGCGACTATTTTCTGTAAAGAAATACAAGTTAATAAGTCAATAAACTAAGAATTAATTTAAGTTGTGTTGTCTAATTTAATTGTTAAGGTTAATTAAATTAAATGAAGTCGGTGAGACATCACAACTTAATTTAATTTTTAATTACGCCAACAATCAGTCACATATTCCATCTATAAATAAACTAAGACACAAGGTAACATTCGTTCCTCGCGCTCGGTGCAGAAGGAACAGAATATCGCCACAAGAGCACATCAACTGAATGGGTGTCCGAGGTTGACGATGGATTAAGTTTGAATCTCTTGCCAACATAAAGCGCGGTACAAATATCATTACTCCCATGGAAGATGGCGAAGTAAGAGTGTTGACAACAGCGCTAGCGCTATATCAACATCAAGCCAATTAGACAGACAATAAATAAAAAAAAATGAAAAATTTATTGTGAAGAGAGTCGTTACAAACTGCCTAACACCGTGTTGAGGACAACGACTATACTGCGACTAACATACAATAAACTAATCAACACTGCATTTCCGTTCATGATTTTCTTCTTCTGAAGTTGAATTTCTCGAAGCAAAGAAACGTGGCTTCGAGAATACATGAGTGCGTGTGACGCAGATAATGAGTCTCCGACATTGAAGACCAGGCATCGCACGCGGTGACACAGTCGCCTGGCGTTCTCCCTGCTGTAGATGCCAATCATGAACGATTTTAATTGAAGATTGAGAGGGGTACTCAATTTGCTCCTGTGTTCGTTTGACAGGTTCCCGCTCGGAGAGGGGACCTTCCACGCCCACTCTTTCAGAAAGTCTCCACCAGAGAGCAGCAGGAGATCGTGTTTAGATTACGAAGGTTAATGGATGAGTGAGTGCGGAGACATTAACGTCGGATTAGATGAAGAGGTTATTCAATGAAAATGTTCGCAAATTTATAGCTAATGGTTGGAAATTCGATTTGATGAAGAGCTTGGCGCCAGGAGCGAAGCCATCTATCCTGGTTGTCGAGGACGTAATACTCCTAAGTGATTTCTTCTTTCGGATATTTATGCTAGATATTTTGGGTGTGGTAGAAAGTGCATTGAAGAATATTTGGAAAATAATAAATTTGTTCCTGTCTAATGGTATTTGTAAAATAATCATTGCGGTGAAGAATGTTCTATTTATGTGATCGAAGTAACATTATTTTGCTTTCCCATATTTATGCATACCATTTCTAAATTGGTTGAATATAACGTCAACTTGATTGTGTAAAGTGTGTGGATCTTTTGTCTTATCTCTCCTCGGAAATAATAAATTTAATTGGATGTACTTAACCCGCTTCCCACTTCTGTATCACTGACCGTCTTTCATCAGCGTTTCATCATGATTTCCTGACTCGAGTGTGGCATTGAATCAGCTACATACAGTAAGACAACTGGAGGGGAGGTGTGTGCATCATCTTCATACACTGAAACAGTGCTTTTTACCCTCCAATTATTTGTATAAGTATTGTAATTGCGCGAAAAAATGAAGATCTCTTCACATCTTAACGAATTTGCTTGAGGAGAGTCTAATTTTCAAATTTATGCGATGATGCCGAATGTCGTAATGTGTGTGAAGGAATTTGTTCCCCCGATAACTCACGAGCATATTTATATGAGTAAACATATAATATTGAATTTGAAAACTATTGGGGTAGAAATCTATTTTGTTTTTCATGGAAAAGACCATAAAAACTTGTATCCTACAATCGAATTTGGTCCTCAAAAAATGCTTCGATCTTTTTCTTTTTTTTTTTGAAAGTTGCTCCTCGTGATAACTTCTGTTAAATAACTTCAAGTGAGCAATATATCGATAAAAATGAATTAAAATTTGAATTTGAAATTCAATCAGCGAAGGATCTGGGGAGCATTTCTGTTTGAAAATTATAGTTTAACTTCACTAATTTTATAAATTTTGCTATAAATATTAATGTAAATATTATAGCGATTTTGTATTTTAATATAACACATCAATTCATCAAATAGATAATTAATAATTCATTAAGTAGTGATCAAATTCATTAATTGTTTAATGGCAAATTCATTAAATGGCAAATACACATTAAAGTATAAAAATACATTTTATCAATTTCAATATCATCTGTTGAAAGTTCAGTTCGAATGCGGGCAAGGGCTATAGCCCGCTTAGTCCCCACCCCCATAGATCCGCTCAAGATTTTGTCTACACCACTTTTTCTATACAATGTAAAAACTGTCTTTACCAAGGCGTATTTTATTATTATTATTATTGTAGTATTTGTAAATGGGAAATGAAGCGGTCTGTTGAAGCTTATCTACATGGAGCGATCGGAGGTAGGAGTTGGGTGGTAGGTGGGTTTATCAAGAACTTGGCATACATGTAGATGTTAGTAGGGGTTGTTAGTAATAGTTAGTTATTGATACTAGGAGGAGGAGGAGGTTGGTAGAGGAAGGAGGGTTCGCTTTTCAGTAGTCACAGCTATATGAACTGTAACATTAATGTGAAAAGGTACAAATTTTTTTGTGGCCCCACCGGGAATTGAACCCCCGATGACTTGGTGATGAGCATGAACGCTACTCTTGAGCCACGGAGGGTCCGTCGCGTAATTAATTTCTTCAGTTATGTGACCAGATCGTGTGTACATCATCATTGATATGGGACATGGAAACGTTTTGACCGGTGCCGCATCGGTGTCTGTCACGACCGCCACCCTGGATCGCGTCACCCACCATCTGCCGCCCGTCCGTCCGCCCGTCCCGTCGCCATGTGGGGCTACTGGTCTGCGGTCGCTCGTCCGCACCGGATGTCCACGCCACGGCACACGCCGCGGGGACCACCGGACTTCCGCTTGTGGATGCGCGCGAGTGGCATGGCGGCGGTCGCGGCGTGTCGCCTTCGGTGACAGCGTGGAGTGGAGAGCGTCCAAGCGGATGAGCGAAGCGCGGTTCAGAACAACGCGAAGCGGAATCGAAACGAAGGGATTTGGGTGAAGAAGGACAGCGCTCGCCATTCTTGCATTTGTGTACGCAGCGGTAGTCTACGCGTCCACGATTCCCCTGAACGGTGTGAGTTCCAACTCTGCTCGGCCAAACTTGATGATGTTTCCAACTGGTGTTTCCCTCACCTACTCTAGGAAAATGTCGGTTCGGTCCCGGCAACCCGAAATCACTCCTTCCCAATTTCATTCCTTCGCGAATTCCAAGGTTATATGGAAGAGCGAGCCTCGTGGCCTGAGCCTCGCCGAACGACAATAAATTACACTAACATTGTTGGATAGGTGAAAGCTGTCTGTGCTGTATTGAAATGTCAAAAGCAGTGTTAGTACACTGCTTACTTAAAAATACGGTACACTCTTGAAAATGTGTGCCTGAACAGGACAAATGTAGTTCCGAAAGTAATTTACTTCCAAGTTTCCGTCTGCGGCGGAGAGAGGGAGGAGCGGTTGAGATGTCCATTGAGGTGTTTATTGGAATAAAATATCGTCCTTTGAAAAGTATTGCGGCGGTCATCATAGCCGATACTCTGCTGATGCTATGGAATGCGGAGTTGAATCCGGAAAACCGCATTTGCTCACGTTTTCCCCCCGACGAAGCTATACACTGAATTCGCTGTATTTTCAGCATAGTAACCATAGTAGCAAATAATTGCCACCGTGTCATTGTGAGGAGCAGGCAATAATACAAATCTCATTGCATTATTATTCCACACGTTCTTGGGAAATACTTTTTCTCTGCTGGGGAAAAATTCATTGACTTAGAATTAGAATGAAAACGTTTTGTCCTTTTTCTTGTGCTGTTATTTTAAGTGTTTGGGTGACCAAGCTCTAATGCTTGCAGCAATATTTCAATGCCAAAATTTCGTTAAATACCAATTTTGAACCTTTTCCTTGGAACCGTAATAACGCTAACTTAGCTTGCGGGTTATTTTCTACATACTCTGAATCCACGGGCCGGAACGGGATGGAATTTGGTAATATGTTACCCGGCGAATAAAACTAATGCGTCATATTTATTTATTTATAACACAATATTTTGATTTTCGTCAACAAATTTACATTATTTGAAACTCCCAATATTAAACAGTGTATTTGAGTATTAAAAAATAATGGTTAAAATTTAGTAATAATTGTAAAAAATGTTCTCATGTGTGGGGGGTAATTCCGAACTCAAATCTTTTATTTCTCACCGGACTTGTCACGTCAAATATTAATTCTGATCGCATAGATTTATAACATAAAGATGTGTCCGTCAAGGGTTGATGGAAGAATTGATGCAAAAATGTTCTATGACTCGCGGGACGCTAGCTGGAGAGTTCTGTCCCATGTAGTTAAATTCTTCCATGAAACTACTGCTCTATTGTTTTAACAAGTTGAAGATGCTGCGTGTGTGCATGATTCTCCAACCTCTACTCATTGTGTTATAAAATATGACGGCTTTAAATATACAAATAGTTATTTTACCACACGATGTTTCAGCCAGATTTGACCTTCAAAAGGTGTTTACATAAATAAAACATGATTCTAATAACAGGTCATGATTAAATTGTATAATATGCAGCGACCAATAAGTCAATCCATAATTTTAAATTCTAGTAGAATACGTTACCAATCTGCAACCTCATATACTGGAAACCATCTGAAATAGTTCTACTCTATTCATTGAGTAACGACTGGTGTCGAACCGCGGGCCAATGAAACTACGGAAACGGGCTGTGAGCATGAATATGAGAAGTGTTCTTGTACTTCACGATTTCCAGTTATATTTAAGAGCTCTTTTGTGTATTGCTTGATGTTTGTTGAGTATTCCTGAGAGTCTTGGCGTTGTATCCGTCGCTTTTAATCTGCAACTTCTTAAAAGGCTATTAACAGTTCTGTCGAGACTTCTGCTAAATAGAGGATTACGAAGGAAACTGCGTGTCCTCAAGAGATACTTCGGAGATCGTTTCAAACTTAAAAGACTTTTGGCAGGATGACTTTTACCGAAATGTTTGTTGTTTCGTCAAAAATACTATCTTGCACGAATGGGGAAAAATGTCAATATTTTTTGGTGAAATTATTATTCTTGTTTAATGTTAATCTTATTATTTTTGTTGAAAATGGCTTATATTTTTTCGAAACGATTGATCGAACAAATTAATTGTAAAAATGTAATATAAAAACGTACATTTTTTTGTGTTATTCATGGATATCAACTCTAGGAGATCTACTTCAAATATTCGTGTCTATCTTCAAGTCTTAGAAATAAAAAAATAAATTTAACATTAAGTGTTACTTCCATTGAGTCGAAAAAGATTTATTGTTGATTGAATTATTTATTCACAACATAACACAAATATCTTATACGAAAAAGTGAAAATACATTTATAATACCTGAAATATGTGCAATTGAAATAAAGAAATAAACGAGATAGCCTGCAACGGCAATGGACTCTAAATTTAGAGATGCTGTGGACAAAATAAGACATTACAAAACTAACTTGATGGTAGATTACCACTCAAACGTATAAAATATTAAACATAATTACATTCAAACTGAATTATTTCTCACAATTAAAAAATTAATATCAAATTACTTTAGTTTTAAACTTATGTTGTGAAGCTTTTAAAATCTTATTGGCTATGGTAACATTGACATTGGTATTAAACATATGCTGAAACCGCCTAACACATAATGATTGTGATGTTTCATTGAATTATATGATATGCCAATGAAAAGAATTTACTTCTCCATCGCGTGTAGTAACGACATAATTCTTCTTTGACATCCTCATGCCATAAACATGCCTATAGTTTTATCCTCTCATTTCCCCATTCTCCTTCCATTGTTCTTTTATCCCCAGCAAGGAAATATGGCTGTTCTTTTCAGCGTTATTACATTCAATTTTTTTTCCCAGAGCGCCTTCGACTTCTTCCATAACTATCGTCTCTTGTTCAAAATGGCCGTCTCTTCTTCGTAGTCTTGCGTCTTGCGTCTTGCGTCTTGCGTCTCCAAGGGATGGGAGAGAAAATCCAGACCATCATTTACCTCGTAATCTGTGCCTGTCTGTTCCTATTCAAGATGGCTACCATCATACCCGTCGGGCGTCGCTGCCATCACCAATCGGGAGCAGAAAACGGCCCGCTATCAAGTCTGGCATTACGCAAAGGAATGGCAATTATGAAGAAGCTCCGTTCTGTGGCTGGAGCGTGACTCGGAGAAGTACGTGGATTCAGCGCGGTGGTTCTCATCGAAATTGATGGAATATCTTCGCAATTCGCTCAGTTGTAGACGACGATTTTCGTCAAAATGACCTACTAATGCGGCGTCACGTATATTATTATATCCGTCCGAAGTATTCCGGTATAAGAGCTTTAAAATGTATGAGAATCCATTTTAACAATTGTCTATGCAATGCAGACGGTCTTTTCATACGAGGCAAATATTTGGCTACGAATTATTATAGTTCGCACTTTTACGAATAAATATTTGTGCAGGACTCGTTTATTTGTAAATATTAGTACAGCCCAAACACCCTTGAAATAAAGGAAATTTAGAAATGAATCCAACGATACGATTCGTTATGACCTAAAATTTTAAGCTAAATTTCAAAAATTTCTTCAACCTTTTATTATTATTAAAAAAAAGACTTTCAAACAAGAATATCCTATATCAGAAGTACCCGATGTATCATAAAATTATAGACTACTTGAGACTGACCCCCCCCCCCCNACGTGTTTGGCAAACACGGGGCCCCGAGCTGAGTCTGGCATTACTTCCACTTACTTGTTGAAGACTCCTTCCTTTCTCTTTTCTGACCTTCCTTGGGCACCTCTTGTTCTTTTCGATCCCGACGCTATTAAGGCTAGGGTATCTTTCATTTTCCTCTTTCTTTTTATTTTATTTTTATTTTTGTAATGTTTTTTGATATGTTGATATTTAAAGTTGTAATTCAGAAGGGTTTTTAGTGGGTATGGTTGAGTTTTTCGGCGTGTCCCACACGTGGGGAGAGTCATGTTTGCTCTCCCTAGTGCGTAACTGCATTTTCCCTACCTGTACAAGTTTTTAGGGCTCTAATGACCTAGATGTCGACGAGCCG
>NNCF01129703.1:8553-22515 GCA_002313205.1 Laupala kohalensis
GATACAAGAAAGGAAACAAACACAATGTTGGTAATTATCGACCAATTTCTCTACTACCCACTTTCTCAAAAATCCTTGAAAAATTGTTCGATAACCGTCTTCTAAATTTTCTATCAGAAAATAACATTCCCTCTAACGATCAACACGGATTTCGGAAATCCTTTTCCACCACCAGAGCCATATTTTCTTTCTTAAATGATGTTACCACTTCTTTTGACCATGTAGAAAATCCTCAGGGTTTTTTTCTTTGATTTATCTAAAGCATTCGATGTCATTGATCACGAATTCTCCTTTCAAAATTACAATCTTTTGGCATTCGTGGACATGTGCATCAGTGACTGACTTCCTATTTAAAAGATAGATATCAACAGGTCGAATTATCATATACTAAAAATAAAGTACTTCAGCGTTGCCTTTCAGAAAAGCCACAAATTCGCGGAGTACCCCAAGGTTCAATTCTCGGTCCTATACTCTTTTTATTGTATGTGAACGACATATCATCCACATCAGATTGCATAATGGTTCTTATTGCTGATGACACAAATTTATTATGTAAACACGCCAACGTTCAAAACGTTTTGTCTAACCTCTCGGCTTGGTTCCATGCAAATCGTCTCATTGTAAACACTGACAAAACAGTGTCTATGTCATTTCACAATAGTAATACAAAATCTTTACCCCAGGTTTCTCTTTCTTTAAACGGAACACAATTAAAAACTGTTACGAATACAAAATTCTTAGGTCTCCATATTCAAGACAACCTCAAATGGAATTGTCACATTGACAATCTTAATTCCCAATTAAGCAATTTGTGTTACGCATTCCGAATCTTAGTTAACGCAGTTAGTCCACGTATTTCCCGTTGCGTTTATTTTGCAAACGTTTACTCCCATTTACGTTACGGCATTACCTTCTGGGGTAATTCCGGTCAGAGTATTCAAACTTTCAGAATTCAGAAGTGGATAGTTCGGATAATTTGTAAATCTCACCCCCGAATCTCTTGTAAACCTATATTCAAGGAATTAAATGCCTCAACACTTCCCTGCATTTATATTTATGAATCTGTCGTGTTTCTTAAGACCGAATTACTGAAGTGCCACACTTATTTCATACATAACAGTTTTGTTCACGAACACAATACTCGCAATAGTAATAATATTCATCGTCCGAGAGTGTCCACCGCGCTTTGCCAAAAAGGGCTGTATCATTCCGGAATCGTTCTATATAATTCCCTGCCCAAGAATATAAAAGACATTATGAAATTGAATATCTTCAAATCCGCGTTTAAAAACTACCTTCTTCACCAGTGCTTCTACACTGTAAAAGAATTTATTGATTTTAATAAAAATTATAGCTGTGTTGTACTTTATCATGCCGTTGTTGTAGTACTTTCAAAATATCTGACAACAATTTCAAAATAATTTTTCTGCATGACAATATTATGTCTTATTATTCATATAAATTTAGTTGTATATGTCCTCAACCCTGGCACGGTTGTGTACATTAATTCTGTAACCCCATCTTAGCCCGGGATTTTCTCCGGTTTTCCTTCGTCTAGAGGCGGATTTTTTTTATAAAGACTCGCTAGACTGTTGCCTAGAGACCGCATCAATTGATATAACTATTAGCGAATTTAGTGTTATTTAATAGTTACGAATTATCAACTTTAATTTCCGAATGATTTATAGCTCGATAATACGTACTTGTGAAATGACTTTTCTATATTTTATTAAATACAATATTTGTTGGTATTTGTTAATACTATAATGCGTGTCGAACTATTTTTATCGTTAGGAGTATGTTGAAATGTTAAATCCGTGTCTGCCTCATTGCCCATGATCGGAATTGATGGGATGGTCCCTTGCTTGCTTCCGGAGAGTAAATTAGTTTATTGTCCTCCTCGTGCTCATACGCAGTTTGTGACTAAAGTTTATTATTATTCCCTTTAAATCTGGATTATTAATCAATAAAAAATTGTGCTGATCATCAATGAGGAAAAATGCTTTACACAGTTGTGCATAGTCACTCAAGCAAGTGTTGTACTTATCATGGTTTAACTTTTAATGATATAATCACTTTAATGTTCAATATATAATGGTATAATATACATATTCATTTATTACTTCAATAAAATGAATTCTATAGATCATGGCGAAACATATCCAAATAAATCAATTGAAAAAATCATTAAAAAAATTTCCATGCTGATAAAAATAGAGCGATTGCAATGGTTCGCAAATCGTAGTTAATTTTCCTATAAAACTAATCAAAAATCCTTGTCGTTAAATGAATATACATTTATTTTTTGTATCACTCTATGGAATAGATGTCGTACGTGAAATTTGATCTGGTCAGATATTAAACCCTTAGGAAGTCACTTAAATAATCAAATACACACGTGGATATGTTTTAGAAAATATATGGAAGTTATTAAAAAATGAGCTTATGTCTCCCCGTACAACTGTATTTGAATATCATAATAAGAAACTTATATGCTCCAGAGCTTCAACCAGATGCCTTGAAACGTACCACGCTGAACAACGAAAATGTGATGCACTATAACATTTATATCATTATGGTATTAATTTCCTAGCAAATTCATCTATTGTCATCTAATAATAAATATATGAACATTTCCTACCTTCCGTAATTATAACCGAACAGGAAATTTTCTGTATCGAAAGGTCAACGGAACATTACTGAAGTGTTCTTGATAACGAGGAAAATGTCACGTTCGCCAATTAAAACAGCTTGCGAAGATGTAAAAGTTAATACTCCAGTCCATTTGGAGATTGCTGACTTGATAAACAGAGTTCGGGAAGGCAGGTTTTTTATACTAAATCTCTGGCTGTGGTGTAGGACACTATTCCAGGGATAGCTTCATGCATTAAAAGTGCCTCGTAAAGGAGGACGTGACACGAGATTCCCGATGCGCCCCTCCCACTGAGTGATCGAGGGTGTTGCGTGCTAGTGGTGTGGAGGAGGCGTGGCGGGGTCTCGTTCTGAGGCATCGGGGGCGACGGTGGTGGTGATGCGGCGGCGGCGGCGGTGGAAGACGTCGATGGCGAGTTACGGGAGGCGGGTGCCCAAACGTGTAGGTGCACCGGACTACCCGACGGGCGATTGGCGGTCGCGGATTTCGGATAGCAGTCACCGCGCCCACCACCGGACTCTCTCTCCCTCTGTATTATGTAAAGAGCAAGAACACACGTGCCCATGTGGTTCTTGCTCTTTACATACGCCATCGCTCGTATGTCTCCCTGTCGACTACGCGGTTCTTCGTTGCGTGGTTTAGAGTCTGGCGCTTTCTGTCTTCGGCTTCCGCGTCATTTCATCTCGTAGCGGGTTGTCATACATTTAATCGCACTTGTCATCTGGTCTCCGCAGTAATTTTTGCTCTCTTTAAAAAAGTTTTCGATAACCAGAAGGTGTCGATTTCAACACTCTCGGGTCACGGAATCGTGTCGACGTGTAGCGATGGCTGTATGGTTGGAGCTCCAGAAGCGTCCATCACTGTCGATCGAGTCACTTAATATGCTGCGGTCCTCCAATGTCTTCCCATTCATCACCCGCTTGTTATTTCCACTTATTTTCCTTTTTCACGTGCTATCAATTTTCTCCTAGCTATTAAGGCAAGAATTATCTTCTGGGTGGCTGGTGTTGCAAAGTGAGTTCTGTTCTTTAACAATTCACCATCTCACGTGACCTGTCATTTTGAAGCAATGACTTCGTTTCCTTGGTAATTTTAATCTGTCATTCCTTTCAATCTGTTCCTGACAATTATTTGATAGTCAAATATTATATCAAAAATACCTTGGTAAATATTCATGCTTATCTCATAGATTCATACAGATTTTGATACTACCAATCTTTCCTTAATTATACACAGTCAGGAGTAGTTTAAATGTGACAAGTGGAAAGGACTCGAAAGACTGGGGTGGAAATGTCGAAATATTTACCTAAAAAAATAGCTATCAATTTGTTGTCAGTTTCTTGAAACGTAGTTGAGTCATTTCTTGACTAAGCAGAAAGATAAAATATTTTTTTCGGTGACAATGAATCCAATTGGGAAATTGTAAACAATTTTTTTTTATTTCAACCAAATATTTTCTTCTGACTTCCCATTTGTTTTTACCTGATGTTTCTTCAATGGTTTATTTATGAATGAATATGAACGAATGGTTGTTGTATTTCCTGTCACTATAAATTTCTTTCCATGCTTATCATGATCTCATACAAAATAACCGTACAACATTTTTTCTTTTCACAAGCATTTCTATTAATGTTGAATTGTGAAAAAATGTATTTATTTCTGTTTCTTCCTTGACAATTAATAGTGTTAAAAGGAAGAAGAATATATTTCAATCATACGTACTCATAAAATAGATTAGCAGGGTCCTCAATATCATCAATTGTTCGTCGAAAATTCAGAAACGATGTCTGCGAATTCCTAAATTATTTTCATTTGCTTAATCAGAGAATTTAGCAAATAAATCGTTTGAATGTAAAGTTGTTGGAAAACAACGATTTTACCTCATGTTACTACTTGTATTGAGCGTTTCTGTAAAATATCTGACAATAGTTTTAAAACGACCGTACATGAGCAATTCGTTCTATCTTTACTAATTTTATTAAGAATGTTAGAATAAATTAATTTAAAGTCTACTCAATAGATATTCCGAACGCTCAACTTTGTGTGTCTAATTTTACGAAAATGTGTATAATATTTATTCAATTAAGGTAAAATTATTTTAGCATAACTTGTTTTGAATAGTCTTTTACATTTTCTTTCACAACTCATTAAAATGAGCCGGGCGAAAATAATGAGCAGGAAATGCTTCACCAAACAACCAACTATTACGTTAGAACTACCCTCACAACATGTTTTAATCTTGTGTTAATTAGATTGAGTTTAAATCAAAATATCGTTTCTCGATACATCACAAAGTTTTATCTGTATTGTAAAAATATTCTCATGTTTAGACAAATGACTCATATGTTCTTGGTAAGATGGAGATATCCCATTCATTCTGTTTCTATTCGAATTAATTTGGGAAGTGAATATCGAAGAAGGTTTATTTACTTAAATATCAAGTGCAACATGTAACTCCTTCTAATGGAAAACCATAAACCGTCAAACATGATTATTGCGTAATTTAACGTTGCTGCGCATATGTTCGAAAGTGCATTTCGTGCCATTACCTTTTCCGTAGGGGTTAAATGGCATGCAGAATTGGAAAGTTAAAATTAAAGGAACCAAGTTCAACTCTTCGAAATAACTAAGAATTGACTGTTCAAATACTGGTATGTTAGGTACTTACAAACTGTTATTGTCTTCCATAGGTCACTTGTTACGCGCGATGGTTGGCTTTCGGGTCGTTTACCAAGGTATCTGCATAATATGTTCGACGAAGGTTGGGGACCTGTTAAGTATCTTGTCATGGTTATGTCAGCAACTCACATACTCATGGTAATATAGTTCTATATGTGACACATTTTATTACGTATACCAGTGATGGGCAAAGTATGACCCGCGGGCCATATGCGGTCCCCTGAAATATTCTATCCGGTCCGCGCGGTATAATTCCTAATTTGACGAATAAAAAAGAATACAGGCTATAAGAAAAATAAAAATTTTCCTCTTTTTTCTTCTTTTGTTTCATATCAGTAACGACATTTACATTTATTGACTTATCCTATATTATGTTAAGAGTAAGAGGCATTGGCTGCTGGCAACTTTGCAGCGAAGAATAAAACTGGCAACGGAGCCTCCTCCCAGTAGCTACCCCTTCCACCGCGGCTAGGTATTGAAACACTTTTCTTGATTCACACCTGTCTTGGCGTTGTTGGGTTTACTAGTTTTACTCTGCATATCGTGAAAAATTTTAGCCCTAAGATGTTATCTAAGAAATGTAAAGTTGATTCTGAGTGCCGTGTTTTCAAATATGAATGGACTTTGAAGTACTTTTTCACAGTTTTTAGGGATAAACCACTATGTCTCATCTGCAACAAAACTGTAGTAGTCTACGAAGAATATAACATTTCACGACACTTCAACTCTGAGCACAACGATGTCAAGATTCGAGCCTTGTCCATAGAAGAAAGAAAACAAAAAGCAGAAGATCTACGCAAAAACTATCTGAGCAGCAAAGTATTTTTAAGAAAGGAAATAGTTCTCAGCAAGCAGCTACACATGCAAGTTATGTTGTAGCATACAATATTGCTAAAAATAACAAAGCTGATTGAGAGTTTGTTAAACACTGCATAGTCAATGTTTGCGATATATTATGCCCCGAAAAAAGAAATGATTTAAACAATAAGCTTATCTCGGAAAACAGTGACTTCCAGAATTAAAGCAATAGATAAAAACATATTATCTCAGTTGGAATCAAAGATTGTCCAATTTAAATTCTGCTCAATTACTGTGTATGAAAGATCTGACATAAATGATACTGCACAGTTGCTATTATTTACAAGAGCTGTTGACGAAAACTTTTGTATTACAGAGGAACTAGCATGCATGAGGCAGTTGAAGGGAACCACAACAGGGTCAGATACTTTTCATGAATTTATGGAAGGAATATCAACTTTGAAAGTACCTATGAATTGCATATGTAGTATAACAACAGATGGAGCGAAAAATATGACAGGGAAAAAATCTGGATTTGTTGGGATCTTTAATGAAAAATATCTAGATAACAATGTTATATTTCTACATTGCATCACACATCAAGACGCCCTGTGTAAATCTGCTTTGGATATGAAACCTGAGCTTGACGTTATTGTGAAGCTGGTTAATGCTATTCGGTCTCGAGGGCATGCTCACAGACAATTTCGGGAGATTCTTGAATCCATGCACTCTGATATATTGTACTACTCGAAAGTAAGGTGGCTTAGCGCAGGAAGCGTCATCGAGCGAGTTTGGCAGCTGAAAGACGACATAGTGACATTCTTCCTTGAGAAACAGAGGTCTGTAGAGTATAAAATCCTGGAAGATACTACATGGCTTTTGGACTTTACATTTTATACAGATCTTCTCTGCCATATGAACAAGTTGAATGTCAAGATGCAAGGCAAAAATCAATTGATTGATGTTATCTGGGACCATCTCAAAGGTTTTAAACTACAACTCTTTCTATTCGCGAATCAGCTTGCTAAGAATGATTTGTCTCACTTCCCGAGTTTGAATTCAATAGCCCCGGTGATGAAGGAAAAGCATAAGAGTTACGAAGATAGTCTGCGAAGACTCCATGGTGAATTTGAACAAATATTTGAAGACTTCAGTGTCACTGAAAAAGACTTTGAAATTTTCAGCATGCCTTTTAACGTGAACTGTGAAACAGTGAAATCGGACTTGCAACTTGAATTGATTGAATTACAATGTAACTCTCAACTCAAACGATTATTTCTTAATGTTCCAAAATTGGAGTTCTACAAGTCCTTGTCGAAATCCACTTTCCCAAATCACATGCCTAGAAAGTTACTGCTATTTTTGCTTCAACATATATATGTGAACAGGTGAGCTTTTACTGACAGATGAGCTTTTAACTTCTCTTCTAAGAATAAGTGCATCCTAGTTCGATCCAAATTATGAGAAACTTAAAAAAATGCAGTCGCAGTTTCATTCATCACATTCTCCTTCATAATCTTTTAGTCATTAATAGGACTTAGTATCACAAAAAATACAAGAATTTTGTAAAATATATCATTTTTATTTTTTAATAAATTATATTGGCCCGCCTAAAGTTTTTTTCCTTTCCTTTGGCCTCTTCTCTAAAAAGTTTGCCTATCACTGACCTATGCTAATAAAGATTAAGTATTTGCGATGTCTGTGGTATGGAAATCAGAAAAAGTAATCGATGAAATTATTTGAAATTTCAAAAGACCCTTCATAAGGATTATTACAACTAAAATGCAAAGTATGGCTAATATTCATGAATTACAAGAGCATAAAAAGAATTAAAATTGGCTGCAGATCAGTAGATGTGAATCTTCACTCGCATGACAGTTGATTATGAAGCTTTCTAATGTGCCTGCCAGAGTCCGAATGTGTTACGTGCTGCGGACAATCTACAGAACATAGAATTACGTACCGGAAACGAAGAAGCAAAATTATATAAAGGCTGTGACGAACAAAGTTTTCAAGTACGTAACTAAAATTGAAATGAAAACCAAAGTATTTAGAGGTAAAACTATAATATTTGTCTAAAGCCCCCCCCATATATATATATATATATATANTTTTCTTCTGTCTGGATTACAAAAGAATTCGTAATTACCTTCATATGAGCATGCAATTACCTACATACGAGCTCGTATAAGCATTTAACACAAAACTATGTGTATTTTTCTGAGTTTTCTAAGTGTTATATAATTTTTGAAATTAACAAAAGTGAAAAATTTAGTTTCACAAACTAAAAGAAATACGGAAATTAACATGAAATTGTAATGTTTTTGGAATCTAACAAATTAGAATATTTCAGGTAACTCCGAGAAAAGCAGTTGTTTTAATTCCAGAATGTCCAGTAATGATTGTCTTAAGTTTCTTCTCAAATTTTGGGCAACGCTAGATAGAACTTCGGGTTCGAAATAAAAACATATGAACTCAACATTCCTTGGCATTCTTCTTACACATAAGAAAAATGACATACGAAAACTGGTGAATTATAAAGAGTAATTTTTTGAGAAGTAATTTGAACATGAACGCAATAAAATGTAAAACAAGGTCGTTCAGTCTCGTGAAATATATTCTATGAAAACAACTCTATTTATTGAATCAAAAGATATAAAAAGCAAATTCTTATTTTAAATGATACGTTATTGTAAGACAATTTACCGCAAAAGGTTCAGAGAACTCATCGTGTTATTTGTGTAATCGATGAAATGGTAATGTAATGGTTTTTGTTGTAGATAAATGGATGAATAAACATTATTTACGTAAACTTACTTATCATCCATTTTAACTGTAAAGGTTTTGTAATAAAGAAAACGACCATTAGTGGTTGATTTGTAATGATTTAATCGTAAACAAACAACATTTCGTCGACAGTGTTTAGACTTCCAGAATTTTTAAAACTATATATTATGTAGGCCTTCTTATTCATGAAATCACGATTCATACTAGTCAATTTGAATACTTCCTAAAAACCTGAATATTACGAAACTAAATCACCAACACATGCGAACAAGAGACACTGCGTCACACTCTTTAATAAATATAAAACAAAGGGGAGAATTAATTTTAACAATCCAATTTTTGGTGGTGTATTGGTCAAATTTACAAAAGAAATCGAATTACTGTACTCAACCAAATAGTTCTTTTTCTTCCTTAAACTGTTTAGAATAAAGCCAAAATCCTCACTAGTTCTGGGCAACGAGCATGAAGGATGAGCTACGATTCATGTTCATGAGAGTAGGGAAGTACTAGTATTATCCTTTACATATATGAGCAGATTAAAAAAATGGGAATAAAAAAATGAAGTTCTAATTTTTTATATTTTTAAGTTAGTATCTAGTGTTAAATACATATTTCGAAAACAATTTTTGAGATTAAAAGAAACAGAGATTTATTCCGCATATCTGAAAAGAATATTTAATTCACTATCGATGAACTGAATTAGTCATATATACTTGGTTGTCTTAAACAAACCACGTCAGAACTACCAACGTTTCGGCCATCATGCTGCGACCTTCTTCAGAGCAATGTCACAGTCGAGTCGGAATTGCATTCGTACTACACAAGTAAAAGAAAAAAAGTAACATAACGAAAGAAAAAGAAAATTTACACAATCCCCGAAAATTACCCTTTAGTGTCAGCAGCAGTTTTTTTCGGGTATTATCAATGCATCAAATAATCCTTTATAAAATTGTTACATCGTAAGGTTAGGTTAAACTCGCTACGCAACTCACTCACTATGGTGAATGTTGCCATAAAATCAACAACCTTACCAAATTTGCTCAATTTTCAATATTGTCTAAATTCTTTGACACTATTAAAACAATCCTCCTCCAAAGTCATTCATACATGTACATACAACATGAAACATCTTCAAAAGTACAATTAGCTTTCACAAATATGTACACAACTCAAAAACACTTTTTAAACTCTCTTGCAGCATTCACAAAATGAAATTCATGTTAAATTCGCAATTAACGGATTTACCTTGAAAAGTACCAGAATAGTCAGCTGATGAAGGTTGACTTCCTTCACACCTTGTGCAACCTCCACTGCGGCCGTTTCCTTCCTATCTTTTCACGTCGCCTGAGACGCGAACTTATCCTCCAGCACTTACAGTTACGTACAGTCATAGGCATCCCAAAGCGACAAGATTCCAACTTATGCTCTCCATCCCAATAAATTCTGCATACCAGTCCTTCTTTTTATTGAACTACACCCTGAACTCAATCCTTAGAACCTTTCGGGGTTGAATATCTCAAACTTGTGTTGAAACTTCCCTCTCCCCCATCCACCAGAAACTCCTCTTCTTCCCCTATACCTCTCTTGATTCATCTGTGCTCACATTCCTACGAACCCTTCTTTCCTCGGATCCCGACAAACCCCTCCTTCACCTGCCTAGTCACGCGGTTTCTATCACTTTGCTGTGTAATGCCGGGCGGGTCTTTCCACGGAACATACAACCTCATTCCAATTGTATTTCGTGTCATGTTCCCTAACTGTGGCTTCTTGGAACGCAGTTGTCATACGCATGAGTATTTTTGTTTTGCTATGGATTGTGTACAATCTAAAGAAATAATATACGACCTACATAATAAATACGATTTTGTTTAATGTCGTAATTTAATGATTACGGAGTGTTTAGTTGGTTACAAAAATAGTCTCGTGAAATTTCTTCTAAGGTAAATGAAAGGTGATCAAATTTTACAGTTCTATACAAGAAAGTTGTCCCGACTCCCAAAATCTCATTTAAATTCTTTGGCAGCTGTTAGAAGAGATCTCAAAGTGCTATTAAAGCAATAAAAGGAGGTGTTATACGTGCCATTGGAAAAAGACATTCGAAAGGCAACGCAAGTAACCTGTTTCCTTGAAGATGGAGTTACGTGTCAACACTATGATTATGTAAACTTGATTTTATTTAACTCACAATAAAGCACAAAATACTATACAATTTCAATCTTTCAGTTAAGTCTAGTTTACTCTGTGCGTACGATTTTGTCTTGTTCTTTGGGTTTCATATAAATGTCTAATGTAATACGAACTATGTGAGAGAGAACTAACCAAGCGAGGGAGAACTGGATGCTAATGAGTTATTTTCTCCACGACGTCATACGAAATTTGTAGCTGAATTAAAAAAAAATTAATAAATGTTATTCTTCTAAAGAAAAGTCGTAAGACTAAATTTATTTCTTTATTTTTTGACAGTAAATTTAGTTTTATTATTTTTATTATTATCACCAAGGATTTGTTATTTGTCTAAATTTCTTTGGATATTGGCTCAGAATTACGTTTACAAGCACCATCAACATCTGGGAGCTGAGTATATGGTGCGAGTTCGTCGTGTATTATTCGAAATAATTCAAATGATTCTTATATATTGTATTATATTGATTCTTATTTGTTGTAGTTATGAGCTGAAAGTACAAATTAAAACATATTTTATTAATATGATATTGTTTTACTCTATAGCATGTAATTCACTATTATATATTAACATTAAGTTGTTTCTGGTCGTATTCCCATCGCAAGACATTCAACGACTACATTTGTTTTTCGTTCATATCTCTGTTTTCTTCTAAACCGTCTTCACATTTTGTCTTGTACTTCTCGCAGTTTTGAGCTTCAGTCACAACTTGAATTCTTTCTTGTTCTTCTTTTCCTCCAACCCATATCTTTTACCACTCGAAGACGTCTGTCCCTTATCATGGGGAGGAAGGCGTATTCCAAATTCTAGCTTTTCATTCCATAT
Source organism: Laupala kohalensis (assembly GCA_002313205.1). Lineage (NCBI taxonomy): Eukaryota > Metazoa > Arthropoda > Insecta > Orthoptera > Trigonidiidae > Laupala > Laupala kohalensis. The sequence goes on from NNCF01129703.1 coordinate 20,478, forward strand.
TTTACTTCATCTATTCCTTTGATTTGTTCTATAAAAATTCCATATCTGTTTTCTGGTGCTTGATCGGAATAATTGGTGTTCTGCTGTATTTCAAATGCATTTGAAATTTCTTCACGAATCTTCCATCAGGAAATTTAGACTACACCCAACCACTAAACGAAGATAAGATTTGAGGAACCGATACATAAAAGTGAATATTTCAACATCACCGTGGAGTGTTGTGCATGTAGTATCGAGTATCAGCCACAGAAACCGCATGCAGATAACAAAAAATTATGACGTGACTGCAAACGTAATGTGGCAATAAGACGGGTGTTCAAGGATTACGTTGTCTCATAATTGTAGCTATTTACGCCATATGAGCAAGGTATAATTAACATATCTGTGTTTATCTTCACCGATCTACCTCAAAGAGACCCGTCGTTTCGAAGACAAATCCAACTCCCAAAGGGAAGTAATTCCATTACAACTAAAATTTGTTCCCCTAAAGTTGACGATGACACTAGTCGACTGCCATATATTATGTCACTCTACCCAGTAAGGCACAGTGTTGATAAATTGGTCATTGGCATCGTTTCAGAAACAATTGGGAAATAAATTTTGTCACTTCCTGCATTGGTTATTCGTTTAATATCCACAATTAAAAAACATTTCGTTTGAAAACATTAACTTCAAGTTTTTATCATTAGAAACCTTTTATTTGAGTATATTATATAGTCTACATGATATAATAATTAAGAATATTTCATACTCAAAATTACCAAAAGTTGCGGAAATGTACTATCACATGCACAAAAGGAAATGAAAATCTGCACAAGGTAGGCACTGTGCACAGTCCCACGGTCTAATAGTAACACACATAAGACTGTTTTTTCTTTGTTTAATTTATATTCGACTAACAGTTTACGTTTTTGAGAAAAAAAATACACATTACACATTTTGTACATTCCTCTGTGAATAATAGAAAAATATGAATTAAATACGACTGTTAACTTTCCGAATGAAAATGTTTCAACTTTATTTCGAGCCACACATTCTGACACAGGCACTCAGCCTCTGAGGGGATAGCGTCACATTCGATCTTGTAATAGTGAAATGTAAAGAATGTGTTATAGTAATAAATCTTGTTAATATCACTATATTATCTATACCTTTAAATAAAATATATCAAATAAATAAATAAAAATCTGGTATTATTATTAACAATAACATCTATTTATTAAAGTTGTAAGTATGGTATTATTGATTTTATTAATATGTATTATTAATAATAATAACAATTAATACCAATCTGGTAACACTTTTACAAAGTATGTCATTTATCAATTTCAATCAGTTAAGAGGTCAGGTCCAATGAAGGAGGGCGGGGGGCTATAGCCCCCTCCATAGATCCACCACAGGGCGTACTACCAGACTGGAGGTACTTACATTTCGGGTCTCAAAAAGTTTTGTCTAACCTTTCGACTTCGTTCCATGCAAATCGTCTCATTGTAAACACTGACAAAACAGTGTATATGTCATTTCACAATAGTAATACAAAATCTTTACCCCAGGTTTCTCTTTCTTTAAACGGAACACAATTAAAAACTGTTATGAATACAAAATTCTTAGGTCCCCATATTCAAGACAACCTCAAATGGAATTGTCACATTGACAATCTCAATTCCCAATTAAGCACATTGTGTTACGCATTCCGAAACTTAGTTAACGCAGTTAGTCCACATATTTCCCGTTGCGTATATTTTGCAAACGTTTACTCCCATTTACGTTACGGCATTACCTTCTGGGGTAATTCCGGACAGAGTATTCAAACTTTCAGAAATCAGAAGAGGATAGTTCGGATAATTTGTAAATCTAACCCCCGACTCTTGTAAACTCTTGTAATTTATTCAAGGAATTAAATGTCTCAACACTTCCCTGCATTTATATTTATGAAACGGTCTTGTTTGTTAAGACCGAATTACTGAAGTGCCACCCTTGCTTTATACGAAACAGTCTCGTTCACGAACACAATACTCGCAATAGGAATAATATTCAT
>NNCF01129703.1:22549-33963 GCA_002313205.1 Laupala kohalensis
TTCCCTGCCCAAGAAAATAAAAGACATTATGAAATTGAATATCTTCAAATACGCGGTTAAAAACTACATCCTGCACCAGTGCTTCTACACTGTAAAATAATTTATTGCTTTTAATAAAAGTTAAAACCGTCTTGTTCTTTATCACGCCATTGCTGTAGTACTTTTTAAATAACTTATAACAATTTCAAAAACTATTTTCTTGCATGATTTTGTTGCCGTTTGTCTCATATTAATTTGGTTTTATGTGTACTCAACATTGTCACGGTTGTGTACATTAATTCTGTAGCCCCATCCTGGCCCGGGTTTTTCTCCGGTTTTCCTTCGGGTAGAGTCGGATTTCTTATACAGGTTCTCTAGGCTTTGTCTAGGGGCGGGTTTATTGTAACAATAAATCGTGAATTTAGTGTTTTTTCAACTCTTATGATTTTTAAACACTATACTCAGAATAATCTATAGTTCGATAATAACTTGTACATGTAAATTTACAAACATATTTGCGTTAAATTACAAACATATTGACATTATATATGTATTATAACTCGCAGCTAACTTTTTATCTTTTCTAGGAACTTATGAAAAAAAAATTAGAATCCGCCTCTGCCTTGATCGGAATTGATGGGATGGTCCCTTGCTTGCTTCCGGAGAGTAAATTAGTTTATTGTCCTCCACGTGGTCATACGCAGTTTGTACTGTTTTTTGACAATAAATTTATTATAAAATTTATTATCATAATGAATCGAAAACCGTGACATGATATACAATATACATGCATTTTATATCGCTTTCCCATTATTTACCAATGATTTTTCAAGGGCCCTATCTCTATAGTAGGAGTATCTTTTTTGATTACGTATCGAAACGTTTTCATCATTGAACTAGCATATGCGTCTCATTGAACTTGTAACTCATAATTAGCGATTATATGTTAAGCAACAAAATTGTGAGGGTATCTTTAGCACGCAATAAAACGCAGCTGCTCTAATATGTATTGTTAAATAGACACGTTAGAAAAAGGAAAGTTGAAGGTCAATACTTCACTAATAACGACTGCTGCTGTGTACTGGAAAGATTGACAGATACTTCTGAAAAATTCGTTGCACTAGTTACCATGGAATGCCGGAATGCGCAGCGACGTTTTTAATGGCGTATAATTGGTTTCCTTGTTCGCATCATCTGACTTCGACTTCCCTGCACCGACAGATTTAGTGAGATTCTGAATATCTGAAGGAAAAAAATATTGATTGACACTGCGAAAATAACAATTGCGGAGCATATTCCTGTAACAATATAAAAGAATATTTGTTACAAAACATAAATTAAAATTTCAATTTGAATTTTATGCAGACAATACTATTGAGACAAAAATTTTCTGCAAATTAGTTAAAAACTTATTTAAACATCATTTCATATATCGCTTTTATTGAATTTTACTTATTTAAATGAATATGAAATAAGAAAAGAACAATTCTTTAATTACTGTGCAGATCAAATACATGCTTCTCTGAAAGAATCAAATACCAGACCTTGTACACGTGTGTAGCTAGCCCTTGTGCCAATTCAAACAAACATAAATTTCTCATTATGTCAAGGTTGCATGAATTAGTCTTATTTGTTCGTAATAACAACATCTGCATACCCATAGACACAAGAACTATTTGAAGTCCTTGCATGTGAAATTAAAAGAAAAATCAATTGTAAAGTGAAAGGACCTACAGAAACAGGAAATACTTGCCCTGAATACGACAGCAATGCAAGGTGACTGAAGTATTCTAATGGTTTCAAAGAATCTGAAAAGAATGTGGAAAAAACTCCACCCACTGAAGTTACGTGACCCTTACTTCTATCTTACGCATAGGTTTCATGTGTAGTTAGAAAGTTGTTAGAGTACTTCGAAGATCTTGATGAATAAATAAGCATAAGTCATATACTAGGGACATCCGCAAAAGGAGCAAATATTGTGTTTTAAATGATCAACTAAGAATGATCTCGTGTTTTCTTCCACCAGTCAATTAATTCATTTTGGACCGAACACCATCTCAACTCCATCCATGCAATCATGTCATTTGCAGTTTTCATCCAAACATGGCCAACTATCCTTTTCACGCTATCAAGTCACCTGTTTGGGAGGCGTATCCTGCTACTGCATATTTATTGGATGTATAAACGATTTCATATAAAAGTAGCAGTTATATTTTATAATAACTGAGTAGAGTTGAAAACAGTCAAGTCTGGAGAGTTATTACTCTTAAATATTTATTCATGAATTGATCAGTAAAAGTTATCCCAAAAAATTCTTCAACTATTCATACTAAAATTAGTTGACATCATGAAATATTGGAAAACATTGCATAAGGAAGCTAAGTCATAAATGTGCAGAGTTGGTTTTAGATAAATGTAAAATCGCATGAGATATCAATATAACATTGAAATGAATATACGGTAGAGGATTTTTTAAAAATTGTATATTTTTAATACATATTTTCTTTTCGTAAGTGAAATATACTTTTGATATATTAATTATGATCTACATCGGTAACGTGATTCTCTAACTATTAAGAAGCATTAGACCAATGTTTGCAGTTCCTGCGAGAGGAACAAATATTTAGAAATAATTAAAATGGTAAAATAATACATTTATATACAGGGAATGAATAACTACAATGGTTAAGGCCATTTATGTGTGTTCTTAGAACTGCCTTGATCAACGGAGTCTGTTTAAATTGCTCTCAGATCGTAACGTTCCTAAATCTGTCGCTTTTGGCTTTTCCGGTTACTATATGTAGAAACTCATTTCTGTTGCAGTAAGTCTATCATTTGTTTTTTTGTACAGAGGTGAGGTTTCGGTGTCGTATAGGAGAATTGGGATGAATATATTTGCATTTTAAGAAGTTACCGATGTTAAGGTATACCGATGAATTTATTTGTAATTTAAGACGTTTACCCACTTGCATCCGAAAAAGGTTGTTGTGTATTTGGTAAAACACTATGTTGGCTTTCTTTATTCTATTGTTTATGTCTTCTATTAAAACAATTATTAAATATTTAAATTTTTGTGGGATAAAGAAGTAACATTCATAAATTTAAATTAATTCGTGGAAAAATAAACTTTTGCTACAATAACATAAATCTTTTTAGTAAAAAACGAAAATGATTCATATTCGGGTATATCGAAGAGCATGTAATTATGAGGAATATTAGTAAAAAAACTCTCTGAAGGAACTAATTTCCCAAACTTTGAAATACATTTATTCTTGCTTAGATTACCACTCATTTTTGGAATAACCGATAAAGTCTTCCTTTACAACCAAGACGTCAGTAATTTATTTTGTAATGTAAAAGTTATTATTATCGTTTTTATTATAATGGAAAGCATGTCTAAACTATATATATGATTTACTTTTCTCTATATATGATCTATATTTTCTGATTCCCATTGTCGTATTCCATTTTCGTCCAGTGCTTTCCATTTCAACTCACTTTTGATATCGAATTGAATGACAGAAACGTGTCGTAAATGAGAAGGTTGAACCAATATTTAGTTCATATAATGAAGAATTTGGTTTCGATTTACTACTTATTTTTAATTCTTTGCAGTCATTTCGTAAGAAACGAAAGTTAATAATTGAACAAATTAACGCGTTTATAAAGCTATACTGACATGATGACCCCACAATTTTTACGTCTATGTCTCTCGAACAAGGTGATAAGATTTCTACTTCTTTCATTGAAGCAAGGGTCCGTGAAATACCTTCGTTCGCCTCTGGCTTCTAGACTTTAAAACCTATGTTCCGGAGGCACTTGCTGAACAGTTCCAACGCGCCTGGGCTCCCGTCCGACAAGTGGCCTGCCCGGAGGCGACCTTTCGCCACGGTCCTCTTGAATTGCACAAAGCTGTGCGGAGAAGGTGATGTCTTCAGAATGGTAAAGCGAATATCATAGTAGAGAAAAATAAAAAGGAGTGTGTCCCACGACAACCAATTACTAATTTTCTGGTTCGAAATATAAGATCAAGTTATAAGATATAAAGAAAGTACTTCACTCATTAAAATAATTCTATCTCCTAAAATATCTTAATATTGTAATTTTGCATTCTTTCATAAAACAAATAGATGAGGAGGTGAACAAGGAGTTGATTATTAAGTAATGATGAAATTCCTCCAGTTTTGAGGAATTTTTGTTCCAATTTTGATACGACTTGTACTCGCAGCAAAATGTAAAGTTATCAGATGTAAATATGATAGAAATTTCTCTTTCGATAGAAATGATTTTAAAACCTCATTTTATCTCAAAAACGTAGGAAAAAGGCTCTTCAAACTTTATAATCTAATAATAATAATAAATATTATTATAAATTTACTGCCATAAAAGCTATTACAAATTGCTTATGACCACATGGAGGAAAATACTTATTTACTCTGCGGAAGCATGCAAGGGAACTTTTAGCTTTGCTTTTCTTTTATGTACTTCCTGAATGAAAATAAAAAAGAACATAGGATTCATATTTTAGTAACCGCAATGATTATTATGAACGTGAAAAAATGGTGATATTTATAGGTATATTATTAAGACAGTTGTTCTTCATCCTAGGGGTTTAAGTTTTTTCTTCCGATCAGGAGAGATAAATGTTGGATAGAATTACATCGTCGATGCCGGGAAATAGTAATTGTGTACATCATTTATATTGAGAACGATCAAGTCTCGTGGAGTAATGTATACGACTGTTTGGGATGTGGGGTGAGGAGAAGGGTAAAGAGGAGGGACAAGAATTGGAGGCAGTGGTGTTGTTGGTATGGTGATATGGGTGGGGGAAGAGAAATTTACAACTTTTGCGATGGTCGCAGCAGTGCCTCAGGGAATCGTTGGACAACTTCATTTCACTGATCGTTCACTTCATGTGTCGAAACCTGAAAATTGCTTAATAATAAGAGTTAGAGCCTCGATGTTACATTTTAGGCGGAGAGCATGAACAGCTTGAAGGAAAAAAAAACAGATCAAGAACGCTATTGTCAGAGGTTTTGGCGATGACTGTCACGAATGAACTGAAACTTGTAATTCAAGTTATTTTTCCCATAATGTATAATTCGGTATTTTATATATTCCAAGAGAGGATTTTTAATTATTCAAGAGCTTTGAAAAAATAATGGAGAGTATCAATGCTGCATTATGAGTGATTGATATTATTGAATAAAGATAATAATTTGTGTAAAAATCAAAAATATTCACATCGCTATAATACCATACAAATGACATAAGTACAAAATTCAAAAACATATTTAAGTCAGGGAATAAATCACGAGAGTAAAATAGAAATGAATTTCATTTAAATTTTGCTGTATGACGTGTACTTCTAAATCCTACTCTATTCAGCAAGCAATAATAGTTTGTTTTTTTTCGATTGAAGGTGTTTCGGGATGTAAAACGAGATCTAACGTGTTTTCATTTCAAGCGGATCGTTTTAATACTATTTTAACATAGAAAAGAGTGTTTTTTGGATCATAAAGTATAATAGATATCTTGTTTATTTAGAATGTGTAAATAAGAAATGTGAAGTCTGTTGAAGTAAAATTAGAGTAATATGTTGTATTAATGTCTACGTCTCCTTCTTCCTAAATATAAGGAGATGACCAGATAATATTTTTAATTATTTATAAGGCTCAGTAAAGGAAAAAATCCCACCGCATTGACTAAGTGGTATTTATAATACAATATCACTGAAGTACTTAAATAGTTACATAAGTCATTGTAAAGTGGTACACTGAAAGCTATATATTTTCTCTTTAATTGTAGTTAACCACACCGCGAGGTAATTTTTTTTTTTTTAATTGGGGCTATAGTTCTTGCTAACATCAAGGTCATTAGAGCTCTTTATCATTAATTTCCGCGATCTAACAAGTAACATTATTAATTTTCCTTTTTGATCAAATTTGAAAGTTCAGAATCAGATTTTAAAATTCTATTAACGTTCATTTTATAATGAAGATAAGAAAATAAAGATTCGCGACCTTCTTTTAAGCGGTTACGATTTATTTTGTGTTTTTTCGGATCACGACGTAGTGTCCATAAAGAAGGTCATAAGTCTTAATTTATTTATAGATATTAAAAGTTCCACTTTTTTGCGGTTTCTTGAACTTGTATATTAATATTTACCGAAGGTAAAGCAGACCAATTTTAACGTTCATGTGAGTTGACTGCAATTTCTTCAATAGTCATGTATATTCCGTGTCAATACTATCGCCCAGAGCCGTCCACTTACATTCTCAATTGTTTACGTCGCCATTGCAGTCTCCACCTTAGTAACATATGATCACTATCAACACACAATTTTTCGTTTTAACTTAAACTGCCCTCTTCCACCAACACTTTGATTACTACATGTACTACCAAACCTGTTATTACATGCGCCAATTACCATTTACTCTCCTTTCAACAATTGTTATCATTCTTTGTTCGAACGACCTTCACTTGGAATCCTCGTTTGGGTACTACATTGCCTACCACACTTCCACTTAAATGCTTTGCACCAATCTTTCATTCAGCCGTCAACACGAGATTACACGTTCCTTATACATTCTGTGCTGTAACCCGAAGACATCTTCCGGCAGTTAACCATCACACATTGCTATAGTTCTTCAACTAAGTGATGCCTTAGAAAGATGTATTTCATTAGTGGATAAGTCGGCATAGTATACGCAAGGTCATGGAAATCTTCAATTGCTATGCTCTCTCAAACCAATCAGAGAAGCAGTCTAGCGGAATGTAAATGGACAGAGAAGAAAATATTTTACAGACGTACAATTCAAATACATATTATATATACACAAATTACCGTCTATCCGTGGATTATTCCGTATATAATGAACACGGGGTCTAAACCTTATGGTCTCAGATTTGGATATAATTTAGTACGATTCATACACACTAAAAGTACAAAACATTATGATCTATTTGAATAAATTATTTGGTATGTTTTTAAATCGATTCATTTTTTAATATCTGAGGTTGGGTTAAAAATTAAAGAGGATTGAAATCCATTAAAAGTGATTTGATTTAATGAGTAATTTCCGGGATATAGATAGTACAACTTCTTACACGCTCCAAGTTTACTATATTAAAATTCGAGATATCTCGATTTTTCTAGGTTATTAGATAATAGAAAAAATTGGGTTAGTATTATGATATGTTGTGACTGTGTTATGGGAGTTAAGAGCTCAAGTTCGCCAAGAGCCAGGAAAAAGCCATGGAAATAATTACAATTAAATATCATAACGTATTTTATAACCGTGCTAGCGGAAATACACGGCGTTGCCCGGGATTCGAAAAGAAACTTAGAACAGTCATTAATGTACATTCAATTTTTTTTAAATTCACAAATACAACAAAAATAATAAATATTAAACAAACATACAAAAAATTACACCAACATTCAAAGATAATTGGTATGTGAATTGGTACAGTTTACCCTACAGAGGACATTAAAAATCTGTCCATAGGTTTGGATTTTTTTAGTTCATTACCCGGCGTTCTTATGAAAAAATTTGAATTCATGGTAGTTTCCATATTTTTCTACTTAAATTTCACTTTCGTTAATTTAACAAATTAAATATTTCGAAGAAAAGCTACAAAATACACTGACTTCTATGTTGTGTGCTAATATGTAAATAATTACAGGACACAATATACACAACTTTTGTTTAGAAAATTTGTAATGCAAATATAGATTACTAAATTACAAAATGATTATTACATTTTCGTACATTGTTCTAATGTTTATCTAAAAAATCTCAATTGTTTACTACAGCGTCATTACTTTAGTTAATATGTGCTGTTGCTTGAGAACGTTTTTAATACAAACAGTAAAAATCGACGAATTGTTTTTCAGTGGTAAAAAATGCGGATACATAGTAGAAGCAATGTTGTGAAGTTTTGCACCCCTCGGCGTCCATAGCACGACTACTCAGTTGAGAAAGGTGGTTATCCGCGGGCCAAGGCGTGCGCGTAGAAACGATGGATTTGCAATGGATCTAACCTTTGCTGCCACCTCACCGATAAACGATGGCTTCGAAGGGATAGCTAACGCTCATATGCCGACATGCCACTTGCAGAACGATCTATTTCTAATGCATGGGGATTGGAGCAGCCTAGAGGCAATGTCACCTCAGGGTATAGTTCACGAGAATCCATACAGGATCTTGATAATTCGCGAATTTAAATGCATTGAGAAATATCGAATTAGTTGAGAACATTGTGTAAAAGGATGTAGAAATAATGAGAAACATATTGTATTTGTATGCGTAAATTTTTTCTTATATAGCTTACTGAATGTGCTCTACATTTTGTAATCACAGCTATTCACCTCCCGTGAGATGATGTAGTGTATACAGTAAACGTTTGTGTTAAATTAGTATGAATTTGAAAAATGAGTGTGCTGTACATGTCTTCAAACACTAGTATATAAAATATTTAGAAAATATAGATCTTATTTTTTCCTGAGTAAAAGAAGATTAGTCTAAGAAAACTCCCGACTAACGTCGGGTAATCGACTAATAAAATATATAATTGAGGAAACAAAACGGAAAATTTTAATTCTTAATCAATTATTTAAGAGTGAATAACCATCAGCAAATTAGATTAAAATTAATTTGGTAGCTCCATTTAGCGATTATTGCAAAATGTCGATTACCAAGGAAAATAATGTTCGAATACACATGGCTCAATTTGTGATAGGCTAATGTCTCACAAAATTAGTAGTATATGTTTGTACGTATCACAAGGAAGTAAACAATCGGGAAGTACTTACCTACGGGAAAACATCCGTCGTAGCAAGTATTTCCAATAATCCTCAATGCATTCTGAAATCAATTCATCACAATGGAATTATCTCTTTGTTTTTTGTCTTTTTTCTGCTGTGTGTGTGNGAGGAACTATAGCGAGCGCCTTGCAAGGTACCGTTGAGCTTCCGTGAAAGGTTTTATTGGACAGTAACGCTTCCGGAAAACGCGTTAACCTATCTTGGAGGGTTCGTGGGGCATCCAACCTAGAGCGAGCTGGTATCGCCCGCTCTCAGTGAGCACAGAGTACCTAATAAACTACTGTGAAGCTTCCTTAGAGAGTGGCGTCAGATCAGCGGTCGCGGAGCGTCGTGACCGAAGCGCCACCTGAGCGCTGAGGGAGCTCTGAGAGCGTAAGCTATCGATAAGCTTCCTTAAAGCGTCGCGTCTAAATAACCATTGAGCCTCCATGGAGCGCTCACAAGCGTTCATCTAGATAAAATTAAGTAAGCACACGCAAATTAAAAGTAAATCATTTTTGATCGTGTTATGCTCAAAAATATTTCTGAGCATAAACACTATGGTAGAGTAGGGGTGAGAAGCCAGGGTTTAATGAAGTACACACTATTAAAGAAATATTTTCTTTGTTTAAAACAAATGACACTGAAAAATCAGTAAAATATTGTTTCATGAAATACAATTTGAACAACTTACAATAAATATAATGTGAAAAGTAGGAGTACTGTAGACAGATCCATGCTGCGAAACGAAAGAAATCAATATTAATTAATCGAATAACTAGTCCATAAAAAATATCACAAACAAAGCCAAATTATGAACCAACAATTAAAGATACTAGTCATAAGAATATTTTATACTAATAGCAAATCATTAAAAAATTATTTATCTTCCAGATTCTTCTTTTGAAAACAATAAATGAAGTGAAACATAACATCTTTGAGCAATATGCAGAATATTATTATAATAGCTTTTTAATAAATCAATAAGTGACTCATTTTGTGGAACATGTTTAGGATAGTTAAAACACTTCACCCCTTGAAAAATTGTTTCGCTGTAGAACTCTCGATTCAGAACTGTAGGGTCAAGTGGGGTAATTGTAAACGAGGGACAAATGTTAACGACAGATCTGAGTGCTGTGGAACTCAGAGAAACTAAAAGATGGTCAGAAGTAGAAGTCAATGATTTTGTAGAGGAAATACTAACTTTATGAAAATTGAGTTCACCAGGAGATTGAAATTCGAGGTTACTACACCACTTTATAGTTCTTACTACACCATAATTCCTGAAATGTAAGTTATTTTTTATATTTGTTGTCAAAAAATGTATTAAGGTAACAGAAAATCATTGGTGTTGTATGAATTTTAAAGGTTTCCCAGTTCCCTGTTTATATTCACCCCCTCTTTTTCTAGGTTAGCGGTAATTTTAAACACACACACATATATACAGATTGTTCATATATATTTTACGTGTTTAACATGGGACCGGCTCCTTAGTTCGTTAATAGGAACTATTTACCAGATTGTGGTCACACTATTTGTATATAAATCGTACCTTTTATAACATCTTACCTTTGATGTTTTGAGGGACATTCTATTGAGTCTACCATGACATCTCGGGACCAGAGTATGAGCCCGAGAGCACCCTCTATGTCTGTCCCGTGTCGGAGGTTGCCGACTGAGCGGCCACCATGCCCGCCCGGGCTGGGCTTGGGGGTTGGGCAACAGGTAACCTTCCAGTAGGCGCACTGGTAGACGGGGACACGTCTTGCTGACGTATCCCTACTGCTATATGCACTAACAATAGCCGAGCAGCAATCATACTCACCGATCGGAAGTGAACGCCAACTTTATGGAATTCTTATCTTCCTACCCGTGCCACAGGTGGGGAAACCACTGCCCGACAGAGACCAACCCAATTAAGGGGCGTCAGGCCGTCCACTACAACCTGAGGGCTCAATGCCCCTACCCTGCCTACATGTTTTAAGGTGCTGAGAGACACCCGAGACTAGGATCGTGACCAAACAATGATCATGTCTTATTCTCTACCACTTCGGAAAATCCCCAGCATCCAATCTGTTATTCGGGGGTGGTCCCGAGATGAGGTACAGGGGAGGAAGGGTTCCTCCGTTCGTCCAGTGGTCCACCGAACGGCTGCTTGCTTAATCCAGGTGGGCACAATGAAGGGGCTACCCTCCATGGACTTATCTGTGCTCGAGAGCAAGCCCTCTCCCCATGTTACGGAATCCAGAAACCTTACTGTATTACCGAGCGTTCCATGGGTGATGGCTCGAGGCGCAACCCGTTTGCCTCTCCCACCTATCCGGGACATCCGTTCTATTTTCCCAGTGGTATCTAGGATCTGGGCGGGGTTTGTGTCTCAAGGTGGTGGAACACAGTGCACCGCCCGCTGTCAGAAAAGTTTCCCTCTCTACGGCGAGTCCGTCGAGGACCCTTACGGTGTTCTCTACTCGTGTTAGACAGGATTCCCCATCAGCCTGGGTTTCCCCAACGAGTAATGGCCGATGCCCCTGGTGGAACATCTCCTCCCTCGGACCGATCCGTTGCCCATGAGGTCGGGATTGGGTACGGCACCCGAGGGGAGCCCAGCCGGCCGGGGGTCGAACCG
>NNCF01129703.1:47011-84757 GCA_002313205.1 Laupala kohalensis
AAGTGTCGTAGCATGAGGATTTGCCGCCGGAGGGAAAGAGATGGTTCGCCACTCTCGACATACAAACTCGGAATGGGACTAGTGCGGTAGGCTCCCGTAAGTAGTCGAATTCCTGCATGGTGGACACTATCCAACTTCTTTAAATAGCTTGCACTAGCAGAGTTATATACAACGCAGCCATAATCGAGCCGAGATCTTATGAATGCTCGATAAAACTGGTGCAGGGAGTAGCGATCAGCGCCCCATTCCCTGCTACTGAGGCACTTCAATAAATTCAGAGACTTTAATGTTCTTGCTCTTAGGTCTGTTAGATGTTCAATCCNCTCAGTCTCTGATCAAAGATTAGACCTAAGAATTTCACAAAAGGATAGAATTTGAGAGCGTTGTTCCCCAGGGCGAGGTGAGGTTCGGCTAGAAGGCTTGGTCTCCTACTGAAAAGAACACTGCGTGTTTTCTCAGCAGAGAAACGAAAACCTGTCGTTTTCGACCAGTGGTATAATCTATTAAGGACGAGTTGGATTTGTCGCTCCGCACCTGTGACACTCTGTGATGAACAAAAGATAGCAAAGTCATCGACAAAAAGAGAGTGTAAAACAGGAATCTTTACAGCAGACGTTATGCTGTTTATGGCCAAGACTTTAAATCACGTTAAGTCCTTCCTCTTCATCTCGACGATTCCATTTGTTGGTCCGGATTTTGAGTGTTTTCGAGGTTTCCAAGTAGTATCACTTTGTTGTATTGATTTCTTCTCCTAACCTCAATAACATATCCGCATGTACACTATCACAAAGCGATAGCACTTTCATCTTCAGCACTCTTTAGACATAAATTCTAAAGTAACAAGTAGTGTGCGAAACTAATTTTTTACTCAATACCAGATCCTTACTACAAGTAGGCTATTTAACCAAAGTAGACTACAACAACCAGGCACAAATGTTATTAGGCGAGTTTTTGAAAATAAAATACATCTATTCAAGTACTCTACACTTAAACGTAATTAACTTTGAAATAACATGTTATGAAATGAGAGTGAATTACATGATAATTACATGCGACCATTGCAATCAGACATGAATTTTCTAAAATTGAACCAAATTACAGACTTCCCTAAATACTGTAAACGTTAAAATCATGAAATTATTCAAGCTGGCTCAAAATATTAGAGCGTATGCGCCTACAAATCAGTGGCCCAGTTTGGTTTCGACTGGTATGCATTCGTGAAACGATCCGCGAGCGTCCAACTCAGAATGAGCGAGCATCTGCGGAGGCATTTTAAAGCACCGGGAACAGAGAAGTGAAGAAGCGCTCCGAGAGCTTCCAGTAGGCGCATTCCAAAGCTTTCATCAAGCGTCCTGTAAGACCCCAAGTCATGGAGCTCTTTTCGGGCGATCGTGAAGCATTCCAGAACTTCAGGCGGCCGGGAAACACTTTCCGGAAGCTTAAGGAACGCTCAAGCGGACGCTTCATTCTCGTTAGGGGTAAAATTGAATTGCCCAATGAGAAGCAGGTAAATAACATAGAAGAAAGGATAAAATCAATGGAAGAATAAACTCATGTACTGTTGTAGGATGATATTTCATACACAACAGAAATGATGATTAAGTTGATTAACGTAATTAAGAATTTCATATTATATGGGATCAAGTGTCATATTTCATTGGTTTAATTAACCAATTATTATTTTATGTACTCAGGGTGTTGCATAATTACTTTTTACAACACACAGCTCACAAAAAAGGTGTAAAGTGTTCAGATGGTGTGACCACACTCTCTGTGATCCAAAATTAATAGAATAGACACATGAAGTTTTGTATAGTACAACAAATAATTTTGGTAGAAATAATAACTTCGTAACATCACAGGTGACCATTTACACTATAATCTTTTCCCTCTGGAATCGAACAATATATCTAAAATGAACTTTATAGATATGTTTCATTGTGCAAATATTCCTAGAATATTTTATTCACATTAATCATGAATTTGAGACATAGACAACCTTTAATTTAAAAGTACTTTTTTATATTTGTATACTTTTAAACTTAAAGATCTATGTTTATTATTGTAATATTTTCATGATAAAGTTTCCCTATCATATTTTCCAATTTTAATATTCTAGTGTAGTATATTTTTCTTCATTGTCAATATTTAAAAAAATAATTATAAGACTATTTGTGAGACCGAAATATTAGATACATCAATTTTCATCTGTATATATCCTTAAATTTGGAGAAAAAATCACTGAATAATATAAAAATATTGTATTACGTAGTATATTTGGTTTTACACTTTACGACTGAAATATAATAGAATTTATATAGTATCTATCTTCTGTGCAAATATCCCCCAAAAATTACTCGTCATTACATATCTTTCCAGATTTACTTTTCTCTTACTCTCATATCTCTTTCGTTCAAAACTTTTCACATCTTTTCAGTAATTTCAACGAAACCTCGTCATTCCATTCTCAATTTCTATGCTATGAGTTGGGGAACTACATCTTTCTCCATTCCATTCTAAATTTCTATCTTCAAGCAAATGGTCTCTTCTGCTAGACCGCAATCTTAGAAAGTCTTATTTCCATTTTGTCGTTATCTAAATCATGGTGCCACACGCTCTTCATATGCGTGGACGACCCTCTACGCGCTCAACAAAGACTCTTCTTCCTCACCGAATGTGATTACGAGCTTTCCCTGCTTTTCCCCATCGTTTCACCAACAGGCAACAGACTTCCTGCGTTATCTTGTATCGATTTTACGAACACAATTCAGAATGATACAGCACTAAGTGATAACAGTGCGTTGGCAAAATTTTGAAGATGATATATTTTCATTGTACTTGGTTTCTTGAACCATTTCATCGTCTTTCTCCGTTTCACTACTTCAGCTGGAGAAATGTTTCTAGCATCTCTTCGGACTCTTTAACAGCAGCGTTGGTTTTAATTGTCAAATTTCTTAACGGGGTACTTCGGTTCATTAGAAAGTTAAAGAAATTATTGTAAATACCAAAATCATTCTAGTTTGTGATCAGAAATATAAAAAATTGAGGGCGTTTTTTATTAGTGCGCATTACGAAATATCTAAAAAGACGACAAAATTAATAGCTGACATGCGTGTGCGCAGAACAAACAAAATTCAAGCATTGAATATCACAGTATGTATCACAGTATTGAAAGCATATAAGAACAATATTTTGTACTCATATCATGTATTTTCTCCCTTTCTCTTGTTTAATAAATGTATTTTTACTGCGAGATTAAATTAATTAATATTACGAATGAAATTAATTTTCCTCGCGTAACATATCAGACTTTTGCTTTGAAAGAGTTTATGGTTACGTAGCGAAAATTGTTGGAATTAGAATACTATCTTACTATGATTTTTACATGTCATTACAAAATCTCAAACATTTATGTTTACATTGAAAAAACATCTAAAATGTATCTTCAAAATGCAGAAATTATTATACATATCTCTGGTCTATAAATTTAAATTAACATTAGTGTATGTTAATTTCTTTGTTTTGAAGCTATTTCTTCAAGAAACGTACGCAGGAAGTTTCCATGTAGTTTTTTGTACATTCATCACAAAAACCCGCTAAGATATAAATTATTTTTCGCATACCTCACTTACCTAGATTTGAGCAATATCTCCTTTAAAAGTGAATAATCCATCGGCCATCTCGATCATCATTAATTACACTCATAAATACTTCACGAAATGTTATAACTTGTCAGTTCCATCTTATGATGAGGTGTCTGGCAACGAAATCTCCCCACTTAAGACTCGATCCACTCAAAGAGAGGGAATTGAAAGTCCTGGGCGTGTACGGAGGTGCCCTGTCTACCCTCATTAGCTTTGGCTGCAGGGCAAGGCGGCGTTTGGCGAGCAGGTGACAGCCCTGCAGCGTACTAACGGGATGGATTGCTGTCACTCACTGTCAGTGGTGTCATTCCGTCTCTAACGCTCCTACGATTAATATCATGTGTTACTGACACGTTTTTATCATATACGATTTCTTCCTTTACTTCGGAACTCATGTGCTCGTACTTGTTATTTGTCTTTCTACAATAAATAAAGGAATAGAATATACAAACATATTAGTATATCTCCAGATATGTTATCAAATACTATAGACTATCTCGGAATTCGCTTCAATGTACTTTCCTCATGGCTTCGAGTTTCTTCTGGCTATTCCCAAGAACAAGCATTCTTTTTTTCTTTTTTCCTTGAGTCCGTGTCGTCTAGTAAAGAAAATTGCTTGGGAAAATCACACTAATTAGTGAAGAACGTATGTCACACAACCTAGTTATGGAAGCAAACCTTGACAATAAAAAATAAATTACAAAAAATTATCCTTGTTGTTAATTCTAGGTCATCACACCCAGAAGAATTCTATGTTCAGGAGAAAATATTGTACAAGTTTTAGCGATGATTCAATCTAAATAAATTTCTTTCGAGATGCTTCCAGATTTTATCCTAGAACCAAATCGTTTCAATCTCCCATAAAACTTTATGTATTAACTCACTTGTGAACCTTTGAGATTGAAATCACCGGAAATTCCACTCTTCACGTCAATAATATTAGGGTATAGTTATAAATATTTATGGTCGTATACACATGACAGGTTCAAACACGATATATTTAAAATAGGATAGCAACTGATGTTTTAGTAACACAGCATCTTACTTGCTGTTCACTTCACATTCATTTCTTTATGGCATAAGGAATAGCATTCAGAATTGTCATTCCTTTATCGTCTTTTATTATGGCATAATGATTCGTCTATTCGTCTAAAGGCAGAAAATAAATAACCTATTATATCAAGCGTCGTGGGAAGAATAGAAATGTAAATACATATTATTTCTTCCACTATTCGTGCAGGGTTTAGTCCGTTATGTAAGTTTTACATAAAAATATCAGAAAAACTAAGTATCGTACAAACAAATTTCTAATTAGAAGTAAATATTTTTATAAGGGCTTATGTACTTGTGTTCAAACCGGCTTACCTGACACACTTTTGAGGAGGGGAGTAGGGTAATTTTGAAATCTTAAAAAGGAACCCTCAATTTTCATGCCAAGATATTAGAGTAAATATAAGAAACTGTTGTTGGTAACATTTTTAAATAGACGGCGCTGTAGTTATTAAAATAACATTTTCAGCAACTCTCGAGAAATATTATCACATTGCAAAAAGTAAAATATGTAATTTTTACCGTTGCGATGTTTACTTCTCGAGATTTGCAGAAAGTTTTTTTAACGACTACAGCACCATACGTCGGAAAATGTTTCAGACAAAAGTTATGTATTCATTCTCGTACAATCTGAACCTGCAATATAAAAGTGGAGGGTTTTTTAAATTTAAGATTCAAAGTTACCCCTCGCCCTCAGAAAGTGGGAAGGGATCCAATTTTAGCATGAGAGAATGAGCTTTTTTAAAACTTTAACTTTTTCTTATTTTGTTTTAAATTATTACATATTTGTCCTCCGTTAATTTTAGATATTTTAATTTAAAAGTAGAATTTAAATGCTTTGAACCCTGTATATGACACAACATAAGTAAATTTCAACATTACAGCAAATAAATGTTTTCCTTCAGTGATTATTACATAATAACTCCTAATTCCTCGACGTATATTTTAGATTAATCTCGTGTCATTCAACCATATCACAACTATCTTTATCATCGCCTAATTGGCCCTATTGTTTCATCTTAGAATCTAAATTTAGGATAGTAGATGAAGAATGATGCGAATTATTATTGTACCATCACCAGTTATTCCATCAGCGAATTGGTCACACAGAAGCAGCAAGCTCCGTCTGACTGTATTCAACACTTGGGGCTCGAGCAATATTCTACCGCAACCGTGGTTCGCAGGAACACGCTGTTCACAAAAGCACATTTCTGTCCTTGGTGAAACCTCAACTGAAACAACAAAGACATTCAAGAGAATTTGGAAATTTTCACTCGCCCCGACTATTAGAAGGGAAGAATATTGTAGTTTGAGTTTAGCAACATGGAGATATTAAGGAACGATTTTGTTCGACAATATGAAATGATGTAATGCTTTCCCGGCGGACAAGAAACCGAACTTTCCCCATTGACAAGACATTAAATTCAACCAAACAGATCAGGATAAAAATGTTCCAATTGCTCTCATCGTCACTCATTGTATACTTCGCACATACGAGCATAACACTTACCCTGTTCCAAATACAAAAATTTTAATAAAAATACATAATTAAAAAAAGAAATGAAGAAATACGAGAGCCTTCTACATTTTACGGGCGTTAATCATATAGCTGTTCTATGAATTGACTTACATACATTTAATATAAATTTTTTTTAAATACTAAGGTACGTTTTAAAATAAAGTATGTATGGTGAAATCACCGGTAGGCTGGTATTGCATAAAATTATCGGCCACAGTTCACATCGGTCAAGAAATATTTGGCAAGCTTCATAAGCTTTAGAAACTGAGGAGTTGCTATCAAATTTGCTTGCGTTTATTGCCGAGATGAAAAGATGTATTCTACATCGCCATGTGTCAAGACTTTACCCTCTCTCCTCCTCAAAAATTTGGCTATGCCCGTACACATACACATATTAAAGGTCATTGTGGGTAAATAACATCTTACTCATTAATAAAATAAAATTTCTTTGCACTGAAAAAATATTACGATAAAGTTTTTTTTAACGAAAACAGTTTAGGGTACCAATATCCTTTATAACAAGAAAAATCGTATTTTTGAACCATTTTTCTTGGTCGTTATTCTAGATTATAATTTGTGGTAATTGTTTATTTATGCAGTACTCTTGATTTAAAAGATAGTACAGTTCTTCTCTAGCACAATGATTTTTACCTGAGGACAAGTGGGAGGCGGAGCAATTGGATTCTAGGAAGTTAAAGCAAGCTGAAATTTATCATCTGTGGGGTAAAACACTCTTATGTCATCTTTACGGCTGAAGTAAAAAGAATGAGAGTCTCCTAGGGCATTTCATATCATTTTATGTCTAATAGAAACCAAGGACATTCCGTTAATGCTAATTTTCTCAGTCCTTTTTAATTAAAATAAAATTTGTTTATTTTAATTTTTTCAGCCGTCCGGTGAGACAATAGCGTTATTGCTAAGGGTTCCTCTCTGATGTGCTATTTATTCACACAGTTGGAAAGGGACTTCCACACGGTGATATACCGGATGATGGTTAACGATGTTTTTGCATTCACTTACAAAATATTCAAAAAAGGAGACTCATTTAAATCTTAGAGGTATTTCTATGTATAAAAATGTGCAATAAAAATTACAGGTGGCAAAGTAAACTTAATAAATATAGATGGTATTGGTGACTGTTTGTTGGCGTAATTCAAAATGAAATTAACTTGTTGAGTCTCACCAAACATATGTTTACTTATTAAGCTTATGAATTGAAATACATCTTTCACCTTTGTCTTGATTTGTGTGTACGACGAAAAGATATGAAACGAAAGTTTCTTTCCTGAAAATGATTTACTAGTTTGTCCCGAACAACTGTTGAATACGTGACTCACTACTTCAAAAAAAAAAAAAAAACCTCATCATGCGGAAGAGATGACCATTCTTTATTCACATTGAAAGCTCGTGATGAGCTGGGACAATGTATCTAAGATTCAAGATGTCATGCGTTTGCAGCATCCGGTAAAGTATTGCGTAAGTTTTATCAGAATCCCGACACGCAGTTCTTGTGTTAATTTTATAAAATAAATTGTGTTATTCAATACATTTAAGTAATAGCAAGCAAGATCGATATTCTCAATTTTTGTATTTGATTTAAGTTATTCTTAAAAAAAATTTCTAGTGATTTTAAAGAGCGTTAATTCTAATAGACGCCAAAAGTATCCGAAAATGATAGTAATAAAAAAATAGCCAAAAAGGCTGTTAAGACACGAACGACCATGTGGAAAACAATACGCAACTTTGCTTACGGAAGCGAGCAAAAGACTATTACATTATTCGAATGAATTTACCCTCCCCTCCCCCAAAAAAAAAAGAAAACCGGCTAAATATGAATATCAGAATAAGTTTCAATTTACGAAGAACATAACGACTTAAATTTTTTATGGTTCGTAATACCTGATAAAATACTTATATCTAGTTCAAAACTAAAATCTTTCCCAGTTATGGGTTATGTTTCCCTGTCTAAACTGAATAATACATTTCTTTTTGAAATGAAACAAAATGTTGGACACTGAATTTTCTTCTTCATAAGAACACTTTTCTCTATTAGTTGATATTGATTCTGTGTAATCAAAATAATTAGTAACTCTTTAATATATTCTTTCTACAAAACTTTCCAAAAAAACTTTCTAAAATAAGCTTCAATTTGCGCTTAAACTAAACTCACTGAAGTAACGCATTCCCTTGTATGGATAAGTATACAAAACGAGCATATTTCTAAAATAATATATCATGGAACATCAAAGATCACCTATATTAATATGAATGTATGGAATGAACATGTTTTGGTTACATTATATGTTCATTTTATGCATTCATATTGATATAGGTGATTTTTAATGTTCCATTCATTCTTTCCCTCCTTCAGACATATTTTACTTGGCATTTAGACGTGAGCTCTTGCTTCGAGGTTTTCGAGATTCAAAAAAATTGTATTCACCTGATGATACAAACTGAGTATTGCAACATAGTGTAATTATTGAGTTTTAATTATTGATATATTTGGTCATTTTGGTCAATTATTAAGACTTATATTTACCTGAATGATATGGCACATACTATTTGCACTGTATCATCTAGTTGTAGGCAAATTTCACTCCGTTTCATATTCTGCATTAACAATATAAACAGGACATTAGGACATTTATGAATCGTATATCATAATACACAAAGTACATTTCATTATAAGGTACATTTCACTAGCAATATTGTATATTACTTACCAGACTCCTTTATCAGGAATCAAGAAGTACATCGATTTCAAATAAAGGAGTCAAGTGGCGTCTTCTCTTCATTTTTAACATTTCATTTATCTCGAGAAGGAAATGTTAAAAGTAGGAAATAAGAGGAAATCATTCAAATTTATCTTAATGCTCTAAAATACATTTGTGTTATTTGGTCCATCCAGAAAAGGAACGAAATATCTAGGGGACATTTGTGTATATGATGATGATTTGTACTCACGTATACACCTTTCATAATCAGCACATCGTAGCACCACAGGAGATCGAGGCTAGCGTTACTTGTTCGACTTGCTCCGTGAATATCTCATCGTTCATATTAGGTCCTCTCAAGGCACGATTACTGTAATAGAACGTTTTCTGGCTATATAAGTGGAGCAGAATACGATCATTTTATGGAACTGTAACTTAAATGGTTGAAGAGAAAGAGTTAAGTATATCATTTGGTACGCGTTTATGCGATAACACTAATATCAGGGAAAAAAATAATTGAAGTAAAGGGAAATGAAAGTGTTCGGATAATATTTTAGTAAATAAGGAGAACTAACAATAAGAAACATATATGAAATGTACGAAAGTAATTGACAGGCAAGCCTTCTCGAGGATAGATACATATATTCTATGAGATATATCGAGTACAGGTGCAAGGTAAGTGCAATATTGTGATATTACAAGCAGAGAAAATTTATAGAAAGTTAACGAAAAATATTACTATTAAAAAGACAATGTAACATAGAGAGGAAAATTAAACCATATTACGACGACGTTGAAATTATGAATAAGGTTATATATAATATGAATTTTTATACGAAATTAAGAGTAAAGTTGTTAGAAATAAAGATTTTAATATAAGAAGAAGAAAAAAAGGAAAAACTCTGCTTAGAGATAAAACTCTGCTTGCACTTTTTTCTATCGAATTTCAAATATTAAAGAGAAAATTAATATTAGCCAAAATTTACAATTTACTTTCCATTGCTACAATCTTCGTGGCGAAAAAAAGTTATGAGGGAGGAGGCTAAAGACAACATAAAAGGCGAGGAGCCAATTACGAGACACGTGCCGACTCTTCCCCCTGTAGTAGACACGTGGGTGTTTTACTCGTGTCAGCAGAGTCTTAGAGAGCTTAGGCGAGACGCCTTGTGGCGTACATCAAACGATTCTTGGAACCGGCAGTAAGTGATACGGCAGTTGTGATGATCAACGAGCTTGATCCGACCTTTATCCGATAGGACACTTTTTTTCATTTCATTCATTGTATAACACATTTTCAAGCGTTACATTTTTAGCCGAATTTTATTCGATAATATTATTTTACTCGATCTTTTCCACGGGTTATAGCAGCCTGTGTGTGGGCATGACGTCTGGAACGGGTGGAGCTACATTAGGCTTCTCCCGCAACATACATTTGACAACACCGCGTTTTCGCTTCATTCTCGTTACTTTTTCTTTCGCCGCGAGAACTATAGACGAAATATCATCCGTAGCCATTACTTTAGGGGAAATGATTACGTCTCTAGTTCC
Organism: Laupala kohalensis; assembly: GCA_002313205.1. Lineage (NCBI taxonomy): Eukaryota > Metazoa > Arthropoda > Insecta > Orthoptera > Trigonidiidae > Laupala > Laupala kohalensis. The sequence goes on from NNCF01129703.1 coordinate 57,490, forward strand.
GAAAGTTACAAATTTGTTTTGGAATCCGTAAGAACTTTAGGCCCACATTAAGAAGTGGTGTCTTTGAGAACTTGTAGTAGAGCTTATCGTTGATGAAAATCTCCACCAAAATAAAGGTCGTATCCACTTCGTTAAAATGCTGAGCGAAACCATTTATTCCGCGAATGCATACCGCGTGTCATGTAAAAATACATTAATGCATGACGCTTAGTCTATAGAAAACGGTACCATATGTTAACGAAATATTTCTTCGAGACGTATAAAGGCGTCACGGCTCTGGATAGGGAAGCGTGCATCGCCCACAGACTGCCCTCAGCTCGCCTACGTGCAGTCACGTGCTTCCCACCGTCTCCCACCCGTTACGCAACCACTTGCGACCCATAATTTCCCAAGAGGGTCTTGCCATCTGCCGGACTGCGGCGAATTAACACTGCCTTTACTCAGCAACTCCGCGCGTGATTGCAACGTATAGGGACGCGCACAGCAGGTTCCGCGTCCGCCCCGCTTCTCACCATCTCTCGTCTCGATCGTGCACTCAAGTGCTGGAATTAGTGGGGGGTGGGGGGTGGGGAGGGGGCCGGGCTCAAGCCATCTCCACTCGCAGTACTATACTTTTCTTAAGTCCATACTTTTAGTAGATCAATAGGTTTCACATTATTCGAAGTGGTGTATGGTTGTGACCTTCTAGAGGAACGAATAAATAATCGTCGAAAATAAATTTGTGTGGAAGAAGACCAGGCAATATCTAATTACTAGTACAGTAGAACACCTAGAGTATAAATAGACTAAGAACTCCAGACCAAGCAGATGTCTGGAGTTCCCTGGCTTTATAGAGCCTAGTCGGAAAAACTAATTCAATATATCTGTGGGTAATCCATAATCCATAATTGCTAGCTACTTGCTGAAGAAGTAAAAATCAGAAACAGGGATATAAAATATTTTATGTTTCCAAAATTGTGTAAAAAGGATTCTAAAACAACTAACCTTCTCTACAGTCGAACTTAAGAAAGTTAAATCAAGATAATTCAAATCAAACTTACTGTATTGCATGCTGTGTATATTACTTCTACACTTCATACAGATTGAGAGGGCAAAAAAGTAAAGATAGCACTGCAACAAAATCCAAGAGTGGGGCCACACTACATGTAGAATGCTATCGAGACATCAAATATCGAAACGTAGTGATTTATACTCATTTGATACTTCATTCACAGAAATTCTACCTGCAATATCAATGCACCATTCAATCCTGCGTAGTCACAGGGAGAGGATGCGTTTCGTTTCAAGGTCTTGAAAAGTGACTTGTACGTCTAAATAAAAAAGCCCTTCATGTATGCGAAAACTTTAATCCAAGAATCATTATCAATAAATCCAGAACGGCGTTCCATCTACCGAAAATTCCATCATCTACCAGCATGAAAAATGCTTATATTGTACTTTTCTCTTCTACAGCCAGCAGTGGAATACGCTTGAATACTAATAACGCTAACGACACTCGCCACGGGAAAATTGATAACGACATGTGAAGTACCGAAAAAATTATTCTATATATTATTTCGCGATAACAATAAAATTGCAAAATTACTTTCTACTGTAACTAATTCATACAGATCAAGCAACAAAAGATCAACTTTTTTACAATGGTTACAGATTTTCACTGAATCGACATGAATCGCTAGGTTTCTAAAGTTTGTTTATTCTTCGGAAACAACATATACTAGATGCAAAATACTTTTCTTCTGTAACCCATTAGCAACAAATCGCTACAAATTACCCTTTTTGTTTCCGTTGTGGGTAAGCTAAGTTGAGTGTCATCATATTAATTAATCCTCGCACTTTTCGATTCTCTCGGTATAACGAAGGTTACAAGTTAAGTTCGCCTTTTTTATCACTATCGGAACTATCCGACTTAACCCGGGTTTTGAAGAAAAAAAACTTATAAACAATTATTTATTAATATTCCATTCGATGTCCAAATATATTAAAGACGATAAGATACAAAACTGATTCGTCTCATGATCACTTGATGGTTCAAATCACATATTCACTGTCGTAGAGGACAACAACATTTCGAACCTAGACTCCTGCCTCCTCTTCATGTTCATTCCATTCCATTGGGTTGCACTACTACACATATCAAGTGTTGACATGCCAGTAATAAAATGTTATGAAATTCACATGTCAAATTTTAAATACATTGATATTTGGGTAGGCTTATATCAATTAATAGATTATACAGACAATCAGAGAGTGAGTGGCAAAGTGTCATGTAATGTAAGACAAGGGGTGATCTGTCGTCTGCTGATGTAATAATAAATAACTTATCGTCGTCTGCGCATAAGAAGATACAACAATAGAAGACTCTGCAATAATTTATCAAATTGGTGTCAGTAGAGCAGATGATATCTCTTGTGCGCTACTTAATATGATCACAAATGGTGCAACAGTTTTATCTAATCTTTTCAATGCTTTCATGTAATAAACGTACTGCATATGAAAAAATCTCTGCTCACCCTTCCCCGCACCCAGCCTAATCAGCTTAATATCAAAAAATGATAACACCATTTAATAAAATGAGGAAAAATGTATCCATCCACGAAATAACATTCTTACAATATACTAAATTTATCCATCCCCAAAAAACCCACAATATGAGAACTATGTATTACATATGAAATATGCTCACCATTGCGTCTTCCGATGCCTAATTCCAGTTGTCCAGTTGAGGTAGGAAATTGGATTGTTCTCCATACAAAAATTGCCCAGCGGTTTTGATTTACAAAAGTAATTTATGGCTTCTCTAAGGTTTTTCATTCATAAATCTTGTGGTTCAACAAATGAGTAGTCTGTTCAATCTCTATATACTCCACAATAAGATAGTTCTCAACCCATAAGTTGTGTGCCATCTGCATGGTTCAGCAAAGTTGATGGTCCGCATTGCATAAGATCAAAAGTAATCTGAACATTGGTAAAATTTCATTCTAAATGAAACTACTTCTCAATAAAGAGACAAAGGAACACACATGGCGCTAAGCTTTCGAGAGCAACACAATGGCTGAAAGAACAAGGAATCCACAAAGGCACATGCAATTATTATGCGGTTATCTGGTAGTCGTGAGTGAATGAACGTGTAATAACCTGAGCAGCGGAATGAATCAACGCACCCTAATATAGCCCACCAGTGATGAAGTTACTCAGGCGAGCAAGAAAGGCGTTTGGATCTTGATTCATGGGACTCGAAATGTCTTAGATAAACCGACTGAGTTGCACTCAGGGAACAGGTGCATTGCCTATTTCTTGTAAAATCAAGGGCAGTGACGTCAGGTTGAGTATGCTTTGCAGATGAACATAGTTTGCTGAAATGGTTTGCTTGATTTACTTGAGGCTACTTTGCAAGAGTATCGCAGGTAAATGAGTTATTGAAACCACAATAATTTCCAGACCATTGCGGACTAATTTACAGAAAAGAATATCAGACTTCCAAACTTCCGAAAGCTCAACTGAAAATAATTCAGAAGAATGTTTCTACAACTCAAAAACATTTATAACTCAATTTACAAACATTTTATCATTTATTTTTCATGATTGTAACAACAAAAGTGGGAAAAATTAATATATAAGGTAATTAAATTATTTTTTAAGTTCTTGGTAGAAATTATCCTGGCATTTAGGAATTAGTTTGAAATACATATTCTTTAACATTATTGAACAAGAAGAATATAACAATTTGAGATAATATTCTTCTCAAGACATTTTGGTATGCTTGAAATAGAAGGGAAAATTGGGAGAAAAATTAAGATACTATGATCGTATTGAACTTGGGAACAATAAGCAGTGCATATCACATTATACACATGTAAAACTTGTTTCCCATAATTTATTTTCTTTGAAAGATGAAATATTATGCATATTTAATAAATAAAATTAATTGTGGTTATTCTGACTTTATATCAGGAGTATGAGTTATCGTAATTTGGTAGTAACGAATCGTACGATGTATATACCAATAATGCCCTATTTTGTTGAATTGATCATGTGATTTTCTTCCTCTCAGAGTTACTTAACAAAGTCGTCGAAAGCGCGTGGAATATCATATGACTTTCCAAAGCTACAAAAGCGCCCTCTTGTTTTCCTTGTCAGATTCCTCCTCTCGTGCCAATTTGTTCCTGAAAGCGCTCTGGCACCCACGACGGAAGTCTGGCCTCATAAATCATTTGTGGCCGAGCATCACCTTCCTCCGGAGAGAAAGCTCTCAAGTGCGCGACAGGTGGGCACGGAGGCAGGCAGAGAAGGTGGCGGCGCGGCCTATTGTTTCACACGCGTGAAATATTCTCGCTACAAGCGTCCCTTACGGAGTTAAATATGATGTATGAGATGTGCTCTTCATAAAAGTGTGGCCATGTTAACGTGGACGTGTCAGGAAAGATCAGAAACAAATTATGTTCAACTCAGTCATGTTTCATGAATGATTTAGACTATTTACCGTGTACATTTAGTATTGAATAAATATAAATAATTTATGTAATAATAATGTAGGGGTTTCTATCTTTAAAAAAAGGTTTTAAATCTGATGTATTCCATATTCAAGGTACTCATTAAATTAACGCACTTTTCAAAGAAAAAAGGAAATAAACTACACTCTAAAAAGTAGACAGCATATATATAGTATATATATATATATATATATATATATATATATATATATATATATATATATATATATANTATATAAATATGCGCGACGCAAAATTTTCTACATATATAGAGTATTGCTGTTTGAAAATTGGATAAATAATCCCTCAAATAAGCATATCCATCAATACCAGTTAATAATCATCATTTAAGTTTTAACTTGTGTATAATTCCACATTACAACATTCTTACAACATGATTAATAATTTAGTATAAATATGAAAAAATCTGTATTTTCGACACAATAGCTTATGAATCAATGACATGAGCTTGACTCAATCTCGCTTATAATTTACGTACCGGAGTCAAAGATCAGTGTGGATATATCGGAGTCTGTGACACATGTAAAGACTATTGTCACGTCATTCAACTTGTATTATAGTTTGATGTTCAAAGGAGGACTTAAATCATTATGTCAGTGCCGTTGTCGAGAACATCAATGCGACCATGTATTGGGTATCCCTTTCAGTTATGTGCCTAAACATAAAGAATCATTGGATTACATCATATACTTCGTAAATATGAATAAGTGGAAAACACGTTTTAACATACATGGCATAAATCATATATGGACCAAAAAAATAAAGTGATGAAAGTACGAATAGTAAAAGTTTCTTTATCGATTACAGAAAAGTGAAATGTACTATTATGTTGTCCTATTTGTTCTTTAATATTTATCGGAGTGTAAACCGCATTTTAAAATAATTACGATATCTAATATATGTCTGAATTAGCTGAATATTCACCTTCGCTCACGAGTGTTATAATGTTATATAATTAATTCATATAAAGCATATTTGCAGAAAAACGAAACAAAAATACAATGGTTAGAACAATAAAATAGAAGTGACAAAAATTGTTATAGAAGGAATATGTTATAGATCACTGGAAATTTAAGCTAGTGAAAATATAAGACAAAATAATACTGACTTCCTTCAATTTTTTCCCTCTAAATATAAGGAAATTACAGAAAATTGATTGTAATTGTACAACTTCTTATTCCAGGCCCATAGACAGAAAATACAGGTACTTAAAAATAATGAAGCTCTCCTTGAACTACACCTCCCTGCATTATCAACCTCTCGGTTATTACCGTCACTTCACTCCACTACAAGTCCGTTGTTTACCAGAAATAGACATTCAGGTACTGGTGGTACTAATAATATTTATGTACTTAAATAACCGTGTATACAAAATATTCTTTATAATGAAGCAAATGAAGGTGCATTTAACAACAATTCGACGAGACCATACGTCTTGTGGTTTCCAGGATTAAAAATTGAATGTGTTTCATTAAAATGTAAATAATTAAAAAATACTGACAAAACCTCTGTTCAGTTTAATGAGATACTCTTTGAACTTCATGACTGAGGATACTGAAAATATTAGTCGTAAATATGAAAGTGAGCATTCTTAAAAATATAGAAGAAAATTATACTGGCTAAAATTAAATTAATGTTCTGTGTGATAATATGAACGTTTACTTTTACTTAGCAGACTAGCAGACATTTTCTATCATTTCATGTTTCACATTTTTCTTTGTGAGTTAACAATATTTAAAAATTACATCAAGAAAGATGATACGGTGTAAATAACTTCTTCCAATCACTGTGTTTCAATTATAGACAATCATTTTAAAGGCAGAATTACTGGTATACAACTCTTCTTTAAATCCATTTGATTATTACATCTTTGCAAAGTTTCGGGGTATAGTTGACATCTTCTTCATGGGTAACAAAAACGCCTAACAGATACTAACTAATTTCACATTAACATACATATTTATCACTCTGATCTCACTATACCAGAAACTCTTAGTAGACAGAACATAACATACAACAAAAACAGTTAGGACAACACTGGCAAAGAATGTAATAATCAAATGCAATTAAAGAAGAGCTGTATACCAGAAGACCTTGCGAGACAACGAATCTCGAAATGTCGTTTAAATATAGAGAATGGTAAAGTTTATTGAAGTCAAGAATATACAGAATATTTTTGTTATAGTAGTCCAAAATGTGTATAATAAAAAAATACAAAATATTTCTTTAATAGCGGTGTAATGAAACGTTTTATCTCGTTACGATTTACCAGTGGTACTATTTGTCTTCCAAATATGGGCGCCGTTTCAAATAGACCTACGATTGGTCGAACGAAACTTCCCCTGTCGAAGTGGAAGCAAGAGGAGAGAGGCGTTGCAAACTTAACAGATCCAAAACTGGTCAGCGCGTGGGATTGGAAAAATAAATGGGCCCATTTTTGTTATCAGTAGTGTACGTACTACCAGAGGGAGAGTAAATTATAGCGCAAACCTATGATGCTGGACTCCAGAGATTCTAAAAGAGTCTTCCTGTAACAGGAATCTGTCAAGAATGCGAAGGATCAGTCAGAAATCTCGAAGCGTAATATTTCCCTCTTGTTTGCTCCGTATCACTAATTGAACTTGGTCTGAATAGCTAATTGACAGCTTCTTGTCTTTCAATTGTGGACCAAGTCTCGAGTAATTGCCAATGAAAGAAGATCCAAGGAGCATTGATTGGTTGTGCGAGAGTAAAAGTGACAGGAGTACGCTTTTCTCTTATTGACAGTCTTAGACGGAACAGAAAAAAAGGAAAGTTGACTTTTCTGCTATCATGATATGACTGAGAAACGAAGTTAATATGTTGTAATTAATCCAATAATGATATAATGAAAAAAGGGAAATAGTCCAGAATTTATTATTTCGATCATTAAATACGAAAGGAATTCGATATTGTCCGACGTACCCAGGATACATTGCTGTGGCAACCAGAATGTACAGATATAAGGAATTTTTCTAGTTTAAATGAGACCTTCATTAGTTCATTCAATATTGTCGCTTACGGGAAATGATTCGCAATTAATATGTGCAGCGTTGTAGCAGACAACACAAGAAGTTGAATAAAAAAGATAAATAAAATATGAAACAACTAACAATATAGTCCAAGGTATATGAATTATTCCTTGAACATTCATTATCTTCATGGTGGGTGTCGGATACTCGAAAACAACATAAGTTCAAGAAATATTCTTGCTGAAACAAGATACTGCAAATTTCTGCATGGAATAATGTATCTTAGTCACAAAACTTGACCGTTTCATGATCATGGTTTGTAGAAGACCGAGTAAAAAATTTAAAATATCATTTCTAACGTCATTTAATTTAAATATAACAAATTTACACATCTCATTTTTATTGGAATTCTTACCCATGCTTTCATCACAAAAAAACATAAAATTGCTAAATGGATCTCATTTTGGATTTAAGCGATGTTGTGTTGTGTATTTGAAAAAAATGGTGAGTTTACGATACTAAACGCCATTAACAGAAAGAGTGAATGTGACAAAAAAAGAGTACCTGTGTCCTGTAGCAGCCTCGCTTTGTGTCTTAGCTAAGGTAATAATAAACGAGTCCGCTACGACCGGCCAGCGGGAAGCGGATCTTGCCACCATTTCTTGCCTTTCGAATCGCAGCATGAAAACACTGTAAGGAGACATTCGTCATACTCCGGGTCAACATGACGTCATGCTGTGCGGAGTCAAATATATTTTCTGTGACGTATTGGGAGCACGAGGAAATTTGACACTTGAATAGAAATGAGAGGTGAAGTCGTGGTTCTTGCGACCTTCCTGTGTGGGTCCGCCTCCATGACAGTAGTCTTATCACCTCCAATTGTTGCAGGTCCCCAGTAGCAGATTGGAAGATATTTTTTCTTATTGTCATAACACATTAATGTTTCGAAAACTCCATTACTAGAGCAAACAATATGATGCTTTATTTTCGGCATATTGTTGAGTAAATCGCAAAAGTAGATTAACCAAAATGAAGTTAAAAGGTATAAATGTATGTAAAACAGGTAGAGCTAAATATAGATATTACTCCTCCTTGAATGTTCCATGATTCATGGCTTCGGTGAGGATAAGTGTTGTCCTATCGATAAATTATTATAAAAGATATTTGTTAGTCTTTCGTTCTTTCGGACACTCACTTCATGCACTGAAATTATTATAGTTGCATATATAAAAGGAAATAACACTTCCACAGTATCCACCCCGTAATCCACAACCTTAGAGGAACAATTTGTTGCAGTCACGAACGATAACATTTACGTATTAGGAAAGAAATATTATTGAAAACTGTCATAACTCTTTGCGTTGGTTTTCCAAAAGTCAGTACTTTTTATTTGATTTTACACAAACACAAGTTAACTTACCAGCAATTATATAAGATCTTTTAAACATTGTACGCAAAAAGTAATACATTCCTGAACGACCTAAACATTGTAACACAGTATGAATAAAAGTAATAATATTAACATTTAAAATAAGCTTGAAAAAAATAACTAATTTTGTCTTTAGTGAGTTCTATAGGTTGAAGTATTTCTCGGGGTGTAGTTAATTATTTACAGGCCAAATATGACGTTAAAGATCTTTGACCATATTTTCTTTTTCAAGGCATAATTGTCAATTGAATGAAAGAACAAAATTACTGCATAAGTACTTTGGTTATTATGTATCTCGTCACAGCTTTCTCTCTAAGTTTCCTGTCGAAGCAAATCCTAATTCATCATTCTAGTTGTCATGAATCAATCATTTTTATGAAAAATAAGTTTATATGCTGACATGCACTCAGTTTCAATTGTAGTTCACCGAAAATCGAATTAACAGCTGCGTGACTCAGCGCGAATCTACAAGGCATTGCTGAAGAAATAAAATCACGATTGGAAACGAAGTGAAAGTGCCGTTGAGCCGAAGGCAACGAGAAACTGTGAATTAGATGTTTCATTGATGAAATATCCACGACAATTGCTCTACTTACGAAATCAGTAATAATCATCTCGCAAATTTTGGGATTGTCACCGCTATTTCAAAATTGATAGCAATACCATTAAACGGCTCGGATATCTTCCCCGAGGATATGGAAACGCTACTTGTATCTATTTAAACTCTCGAGAATACAATGGATGGGAGTTAAGGGCCTGATTGCTTTAGCACTGTCGTAATGTTGATAGACGAGTCTTCTCAACAACTTGTCAACACCAATAAATCGATTTCATCACCCTTTAAATCGAATTTACTGTCTCCACCACGTTTCTTACGCCACTCATCTGTCTGTATCTTAATTGTTGTCATTGGTTCTATTCAACTTTTACCATCTACTCATGGTGCATCAGATCCCCGTAACTCGTTTGAGCATAGGCGCATGTTTTGTTGCACGTTATTGACAAATTGTGGTTTTTCGTTAATTTTACAAAAATATCTGCATTGTATTTAAATTTTCCTCGTACTTTATAAAACCATCTTCAAGACATTAATAATAAAAGTAACAATGTTTTCAAACTTTTTCTGTGAACAAACTAGATGTAGCGATGAAGGACAAGGAAAAGGCTTGCTACATCGTTGATGTTACTAACTCGTGTGGCAAAAAGTGGTTGTTAAAATGCAGAGAAGAAATTTGAATATAAGAACATGTCAATTGAAATTAGTCGAATACGGAGTGCTAACACTGAAATAGAACCAATCATTGTTGGCAGTCTTGGGGCAATCCCTGAATTGTTACAATCCAAACAAGCAAAACTTGCAAGGAGACTAAAATGTTTGGAAGTGCAAGAAATTGCATTAAGAGTAACTGATAAAATCTTAAGGTTCTATAAAAGACTACTAGGTCATTAGCTACGTTTCTAAGGATGCATGTTGTAATCTGGAGCAGAGAAGCATTCTGAACTCTTGACAACAAAATTAAAATAATAATATTAATAATAATAAAAGTGACTCTATTAAGTGAGACTATAAAAATTGCTCTTCCCACCTCACCAATAAAACATTTTACAATAACCTTACATTCCGTTCTTCCCTACCGTTGTTGGATGATTGGATTATTTTTGTGAATGAGATCACACCGAGTAGACAAGGGGTGAAGAATGAAGGAGTATGAAGACTAGGAAACATTTTTACGAAAATCATTAGTAAATATAATAGAATTGTTAAAACTAGAACACTATAATATTATATATTCTCTTTCCGCAATTTTTTATCTAAACTCGATTCGTGCATGTTGTGAGTTCCATGAAGAATCATTTATAACAACAGTTGTTAGGATTTTGTTTTTAGACCAAAGAACGTCTAGAATGAAATAGGAATGGTGGCATGAGAGTACTCATTCTTATAGTGCCTCAGTTAAAAGAAACTATTAATGTAAACTTGCAATAAACCTCGGCAATAATTATCATAGGAATACGGCAACTAAGAAATGATACCCAATTTTTTTAAAAAATCCGTTCGTCCCCATGGGTACTCATCGCATGTTCCGTTCTGTACTCGCGACCTTGCGTTCGAGCGACGCGTGCGGTGTCAGTGACGGAGCAGGGGCAAGGACCCACCTGAGGCTCACAGGTGCCATTCCGTCTCCCCTCACTGCAAGCCGCGCCACAGCATGCGCCGCCCTAATTGGTGGGTTACAAGGGAGTGTCACTTGTCGCCCGTAGGCGTTGCAGGTTCACGAGCGCCACACCCCCGAGTTGCTTGACCTCCACGCCTTGGTGTTGGCCCACCAGACAAGTCTGTGGCCGTGGCGGGTAAGCGAAGGATACCAACGGCTACTGCTGTAAAACGTCATTTAATGTGTTTTAGATCATCTACCTCTCAAGCATTCACAGTGTTTTCAAATGACAATCTCAGATATGACAGACAACTATCGGATTTTTTTATTATAAACTCCTGGCTTCTAATAGCTGTGGAGAGTACAAAGGAAATCACAGAAAAAAACACACCACCATTCGATTTGTAATTTTTTTTTGCAAAGTGCAATATTTGTTTTTATGAATGAATATTTCTTTTAAACATGAAATGTTTAAAAAAGCGTGATATTTTTACGTTCTTTGCCGATACGTCGACTTGATTATTTTTTATAAAATAAAGCAAGAGTGACAAAAATAATTCTTATCCAGCGGAACGATAACTGCTGTATTTGTTAAAAAAATATTAATTTCAAGCTTCTACATGTAAAATAGTTTTTTTTCTTCGAAAACACTGCTAAAACTAGACACATTATTAAAGAATATATTTTATTGTGTCGTAGTCAGAAGAACACCATCATCACATTACAATTAAATGCCAATGTTTAAATTTTTTATGTAACCTCCAGCAAGTGATAATAAAAACCTTGTTTTCAATTGTTTTCCGCGACCAGCGATGGATTTCAGTCATACGCGTTGTGCTGCGCGCATCACTCCACTGACTTGTATAGCTTTTACAGACGACTCTACAGCTGACGACTGAAATGGTATTGGCAACAGTGCGCGTTACTATAACGCACCGCTCGCCGATTATTCGAAATATGTTTATATTTATAATTTGATGGAGGCCGAGTAAATAGTTTTAATTTTAATAATGAAGTCGACGTATCGGTAAAAACCGTAAAAATATCACGCATTTTGAAACATTTCACGTTTTAAAAAAATGACATTCATTCATGAAAACAAATTTTTCACTTGCGTATATGCAAAATAAAATTACAAAATCGAATGGTGGTAACTGTTTTTCCACGATTTTTGTTGTACTTTCCACATGTATTAGGAGTCAGGGGTCTTTAATTAAAAAAATCCAATAGTATATAACGATGAAATATGTTTGACGAGTTTCTTAATATACATGGAATATTGTAATAGATATTTTAATCTCACACTGTCGATATCTTTGAATTTTCCAACTCTACTACTAGTTTTGGCTATCTAATATTCTCCATAGTTTTGTTTGTCTAATATTGTCGATAGTTTTAACTATCTAATATCAATTATTTCATTATTGATAGATTTTTAGGATTGAGGAAAAACGAAACTGTAAGCTCCACTAGTTTGCGAATTTTTAGAAGAAAAAAATTCCTATGAGGTAAAATATAAGAAACAATATTACAGAAGTGGATACATATCAAAAGTTTGTTTTATTTAATATTGAATTTTGATTCGCTTCTCGCATTCTTTTTTCATTTTTTAAGTGATTCTAATGATTGAACATTAATTAATTGATGGATATGATTATGAGAATTAACAATCAATTTTACCGTATATATTATATATTATATATTATTTATNATATCGACCCGTTGGTGGTGACCCAAAATACTTTTTTAAGTTTAATGTCATGAAAAGACGTCTGTCTCACATTATAACAATGTAGTGTTCAGTAGTTTGGTAAAAGATTCCTTTGACAACAGCGTGCATGTTCTGAACGAAAGTGTCGAAAGCTTATAATAATGGACTTTAAAAAGTGCTTGCGTAAATACACTCATTTGGAATTCGTAAAGTAGGATGTTGAAAGAACGTTAACGAACATACTTTTGTCACATGTTTTGAAACATTTTGATTGAGATTCATCTATTTTAGGTATTTGAAGTGCAATACACAATGAGGTATAGACAAACATGTGAGCTCCATTGGAAGCATTATTACCTTCGAAAGATGTCTATACAATGTTTCTTAGTATGAAGATATCACTATTTGTTTTCAGAACAACAGCAACACTCCGATTGTAGGAGTGCTATTTCGGTCTTCATCGTTTTCAACAACATCCTCTCCCCATAAATATACATATTAACGCACGTGGATTAATTTTTAATTTTGATTGTAGAAATTGTAAGTTTAGTAAGAAATTAATTCAGTTAAGTGAAAAATATGGAAATGAGATAGATACGTCGCATATATTTGTATATTTAAAAGAACGAGCACTTCAAAATAAGAAAAAAGATCTTGAATACTTGTGTATTAAATAATCTTCTCCGATATTTTTATAATACTTCTCCCTGTCTTTTTACATTTTGCTAAGATTGGAAACTTTAAAACTATAATCTGTAGGCCATCTTTATCTTATTAAGAAAGAGTTCCAAAAAATTAATTTAAAAGTATTATACAATTATAATTTTGAGATAACTGGGAATAGCTGGGCAAAAATGATCAAACATTGCATGCATCAGTTTAGATTATTCTCGACAAAAGATTCCTTTGACCAAAGTGGCTAATAGTTGTTGTAAATATACTCAAACGTTACCATCTTCATTTGTCCCCGTGATCACAAAATAGGACCAGGAGGTATTTTTCTTTGCTTCCTCCAATGGAGACGTCGATGCTCGAAAGCGTTTGAGAGAAAAGGGTAAATGGGTGGCGAAAGTATCGTCCATGTCGCACTTACTCCTTCGTTTCTCCGACGCATCAAATACAAGTATCTCACTAAATGGTGAGACTTCCCAACCTGAACGAAGCTGTACAAGAAATCAGGTTCCAACCCATCGTCAAGTCGGTCGATATCCTTCATTCACGAAATCAACAACTCTTCTCACAAGACTGAACAATGGAATACGTTCAATCTCAGGCACAACCACTCCCAGAAATAACTATTAACCCACTTTCTTTGGAACTAGAATTGATGATTATCTGAATTTTTTTCCTAGATGGGTATCTAGAGAATACTACTGCATTGTTTTTCAGTCGGTTATTAGAACACGTTCACGTAATTAAGAAAGTCCTTCCCACTATAGACATATTTTCACGCTCGCAACACAATTCAGAGTTATCATGTAGTCCATAAAAATAAGTCACTAATGAACGACCGTTGTAATTACATGAATGCCTCTTCACTTTTTCAACGAAAGTTTAACGAAGGGAAAATACAACCCACTTCACTTGAGTCACAAATAAAATCCCAACCTGCGAAAAACAGGTTATAAAAAATATTTCGGAAAAATTAATCAACAAAACTATTTTCTTTAAGATTAAAAAAATATTTATTTTTGATAATAATGTTTTTCATTTATTTATTTCTATTATTTCTCAGTAGTGTTAACTATTAAAAATATCTTGATATTTTAATATAATTTAGCAGTAAATATTTAATTCTCAATAAATCCGTATGAAAGTATTGTGATCACTAAGAGGCTTATCGTATGTTGTCATCTCATCTGCTTTATCTGCTGTATATGCAATCTAGATCTCTTACATTATGTGATCTCGCTGTTACTCAAATGGTACGGTAGATTTCTAAGAAACCGAATTTCCAATTTTCTGATTCACAAAATATTGGAATTAGAATCACCAAGAAAAACAATATAATTGCTACGTCCTAGTTTTCCAGGCGACGACGCGTCGCGACACCACATTGAAATAAAATTAACGATTCGACCACCTTTCCGTGGTTTCATCGCAGTTATTCAGCATTATACTGAAGAAGAAAAATAGCTGGTCTTGCTCCATGCATCATTATTCACATGTCGAATTATTTGCAAAATTGTTTTAAAACTAGTATTAACGAATTTGTCATGCTCAGTATTGACAAATATATAAAATAGAGATTGTCCGTCCACCATATAGCGCAAAGATGAATAGTCCAAAAACCTCGAAATTTTGGCCAGGAAGTGATTTTTTCAAATTTCGAAATCAATATTTTAAAATCAAATTTTGCGTATTTCTTATTAAACGCAGAAACTCCACAAAAAGTCCCAGAGATTCGAAATTCGTCATTCTGGGTGGGTCCAAATGTACCACCTAGACAGTTTTCAATTTGGATATCTTTTATTGGAATTAACACAAATAGTTATTTTCTCGCAGAAACTATAAGATCAGAAGAATCTAAATTTGGTACATGTTTTTCCAGGATTGGTCCCAGTGGATCTTCAAACGCAGTGACGAGAGCTATGAAATTTTAACGCACAACTTCCAAATGCATACCCAAGGAGAGTGTTTGCTTCATCAACGGGTAGGTGAAAATTGCGACGGACCGGTACTCGAATATGGGACTCTTGCACTGGTCGCAGGTGTGCTGTCCACTGCTTCGTATACTGAGTTCGTACGCAACATCCACCTGGCCTATGAAATTTTGTTCACGCGTTCTTCAGAACAGATACAAGTTCATAATGCACGGAGTTTTTCGAAATTCGATTTAGATATTTTTTATCGAGCGTAAAAAGATTTTTATCTAAACGATATAAGTAACACGTACTAATATCGTTCTATCTTAGTGCTTTGATTCCCGTACGCTTCACTGCAGTGTTTCCCTGTCACTGCGAATGGAAACACAAACTATTCTCTGAAAACTGTGCGAGTGATAGCAATTCATTGAGTATGAGCGTTGCCAAGGATTATGTGTAGGTGGAAGGTCTGTTTCTGTGGAGATATCAACAAATGTAATACGATATGATAGGAAAGAATATCTCAAGAAGACCACTTTTCCATTATTATCAGACTTTTGTATAAATATGTGTTCAAAGTCGATGTTCTATGGCTACTCTTATGTTAATGTACTGTTATTGTATTTATCAACTTCATGAAAATGCGTTAGACAACCGAACATAGATCAATGTTGTTGGATGAGTTCGAATAGTATTCTATAATTTTTAAATGATACGTTCTACGAACTAATATGATCAAAGGTAGATCAGAGATTAAGTATTCACAATGTTATACTCTATCTGAGAAGGAAATTGGATGTAATCAACGTAAAATAAAATATTTTTGGGAAATGTGCGGAGCCTCGAGCGTGCAGTGGTTCCAAAATGGCCGATTTATAATCAAAACTAAGTGAGATAAGGCGAGTTTTGTTTCTCAGACACATTTTATAAATGCGGAAGGATTACACCTGTGGCGTCATCGACACTCACTCAGTCTGCCCCGGCTCCAAGCGTTCGCAATAGGACACTCTCTCTCCGGCCGCCCCTAAATGCACGCCTGGCCAGGGACGGGGGCAGAAAACATATGTGAGGCACAAGAGCAGCGAAGTCGGAGGACGCAGACCCTCCAGCCCAGCTCTTGCCTCGCCGCGCGACTCTGTAGTTCACTTTGTGAAACATGAATAAACGAGATTATTCTCATGTGATAGAGTTTGAGTTAAATTCTCACCCGACTCCCACAGACCTCACAACCACGATTGAGATAGTACTAGCGTAGAATTAAATAACTAAAATATCTGAAGTCGGAACGAATGAACAGTTTAACATGTATTTATTGTGATTTCATCATTAAAAACGTACCTCACCAGCCATTTAAATGAAATAATTGCAATTATAATTTATGTTGAAATAAATTGCGTATATGGAGAAAACACTTGTTTGCAAAATAAGACAAACTTTTAAATCACAAAAGTGATGGAAGTTTACATTCATTTGTACTCAATTTTCCGTACTATTTTTACATCACTTTTATCTATAGATCACTGGACATCTGAGAAAGATATTTCACTTTTTCCGAGGTGAGATGCATAAATGGCGAAACCGTCGTGCTCAACTGCCATGTTTTTACATCCTCTTGTGTATTTCAAACGAGTCAAGCGAGTTCTTATATATTATTTTACTATATTATTAACTAATAGATATAAAAAATTAAATAATAATTTTTTGTGAAATATGTGTTTTTAATCATTATTATTCATATTGTTGTGTTTGATAACAATTAAGGAAATAATAAAAATAAAGGAAACAATTATACATCTCTGTGATTTGACTAACTTGGAGCGCTGATCCCACCTTACGAGATTTTAACAAACCAATCAATGCCGTCAAAATTTACTAGTCCTGTACGATTTCTAATGCAGAGCAAATGTACATATAGCATCGTGTCAAGCACATCGCATCGTGTCATAAACGTCGTCGCAAAGCACGCGAGGGAAACGTTGAAGGAGAAGAGAGAAAAGACGACTTCCTCAGAGTAGTTCTTTTCCTCGTTTCCACGCGCGCGTTATTGTTTGAGTCAATGGTACAATTGTGGCATGTCTTCACTATCCCCAGCTCACCTTCTTCGGAAACTTAACCTGCGTTGATTGCACTGAGGATGGTCGAACGACCGTTGCGAGCACGCGTGGAGCAATTCTTTATTGTCACGTTTCCTCACGTTCTCACAGGAAATAGATATCCATTCAACAATTTCTCTTAAGTATTGGTATGTGATCAGGGTTCAGTAAGTTTCAAACAACAAATCACCATCTATGAGGCGTCTAAACATTGCGGTCTACTCATTTGACTATTGATCAGTAATTGCGATAGGGATCTTTGAACAAATACAGTTGAATTTTCAAAAGTAGTGGAGCCAACGTAACGCAAAGGAGAGCGCTGGGTCGCCGGGTTCTCAATACCTGTCAGCGTATGGGTTTTTTCACTTAAAACTCATCCTTTAACCTGTCTCGACATCTAATTTGAAATGTGTAAGTGGGGATAATGAGTTCTCATTTTTTTTGACATCTAGATGGAGGTGATTGTTTATAGAAACATGTGATGATTTTGCTTAGAAATACAGTGGATCAAACAATGAAAACTAAAACTTTTTCCGAATACATTGGACGACCATGTAAAGCTTTGAATTTCTACTTCAGATGTGTGAATTTCCAATGTAAACACGGAAACGTTTTAAACGGAGTTTACAAATAATGGCTTTGAAATATATAGATTAACTTGCTGACCATATTTCTTGGAACTGGTAATTAAGATTTATTAATTCATATAGGGAAGACCATCAAGAAATACATTACTGTAGCTATATACAATTGGAGACCAAGAAGTCTTCAGCAGATAGCTTTCGAGAAAAAGTTGAACAATACTTAATTGGAAGAAATCTATTACCTAAAAAATTGCAACGTGTTTAATTTTTAACGGACCAATCAATGTATATTGTGACTATTTGACTTATAATCACTTATTTATTACTTATAATTAACAGGGTTCTGAGTACTCAATTTCTCTGGGAGCCACTTACAATGAAAACACAACAATCTGGTGTTCGAGCATATGACAAAACATTTATTACTGCTGTAAAATACAATTCACATTCTCCCGCACGACACAACTAAACATTATTACTCTTACCACTTATAGGACTTCCCCCAAAAGACACAACACCAATAGAAATCAAACATTCCCACCAAAAATACACTAAATTACACATTCCCACCAAAAAGACACAAATGGACATCACTGGCTTTAACCTTGACATTAACTAATTAGCAATATTATCTGCTTTTATCATTACAAAAATCTTTCACTGTTTTTAACTTCAATCTAATCTAAGTCACAATTACACATACTTTTCTTATAAGCAAAGCAAAACACTGATTTTAATTCTAGTTCTCTCATTAACAGTTTAATTAATCTTCTTCGTACTAGCTGTAATTCACCGAATTTACATGGCATCTTTTACGAGCGACAAAGTTCATTCATGACACAAATACAGTTCAAAGTTCTTGCTCTCTAGGTAAATAATGCCCAGTACTTAATAATGCGCCAGCGCAGTGCGAGGTTGGCTTAAACATTCACCACCCATCGCCCCATACCTCACTAGATGACATACGACTACAGGTCGTAAAGTAGCGCCCTCTCAGTCGTCAGCACAACTCCAATTCTCAGGCACCTGCGGATGGCGTCGAGCGACAACCCCAAAGGTCACCGTCCTCGTCTTTTGTGTGATCAGCTCCCCCGACCACAGCGTCAGCATCTGCACGGCACTTTCGACTAACCACTCGAAATATCTTATGTGTGGTATTCTTTTCAATGTCAACTATTAAGTCTCGCACACATGACAAAAATATTGATGCTCGATCAGATCAAATCACTCAAGAATTCGAGGTATTAGAACATAAACTCTGCGCAGTAATGAAACATTGTCTGAGCGCGTAAAATCTATGTGAGTGCGCACCTCTACGCACTGCCAAAAAAAATCTCTCTGAGTGAGAAACGAAAACTGCAAGTGAGCTCTAAAAATGAATCTGTATGAGAGCGAATCTGCATCAATGAGCTACGAAAATGATCTCCGAAGTAGCAACAAGTGAGCGACGAAAATAAGTCAATGAGCTACGAAAATATATCAATGAGAACGAAAATAAGCTCCGCAAAATTTCTGTATCAAATGAGCTCCGAAGAATGAATCTCCGTAAAATTTCTGTATCAAATGAGAACGAAAAATTTCTACGTCTCTGTTAAATACGCTTCATCCCTTCTTTTCTCCCAAAATTTCCAAAATTTTGGTGTCACGTGTGTCCAAATCTCCCAATCCGAAATCATTTCCCTTTCCTACGCCTGGGTTCTCATTGGGCCCTTTAAAGGTCCTTCTAGAACCTTCTAGAACATTCTGACAAAAAAAACGTTTAAATCTCCAACGAATTTTCGACCAAGTTTGAAGCTTGTGCTCGCCACATGTTGTTCCTAAGGATGGGCTGACCTCCTCCCTCGCTTCGATTTCTAAAGAGCCGTAAATCGTAACTGATGGC
Organism: Laupala kohalensis; assembly: GCA_002313205.1. Classification (NCBI taxonomy): domain Eukaryota; kingdom Metazoa; phylum Arthropoda; class Insecta; order Orthoptera; family Trigonidiidae; genus Laupala; species Laupala kohalensis. The sequence continues at coordinate 77,434 of NNCF01129703.1, forward strand.
AAAGAAACTACCGCCGACGACCGCACCCATGGTTGTTGTTCCCAACCGTTCTTCGTTCAAATTTTTCAACTCCTCGACTTACAAAATTACGCAAAAGAATGATTAAATTGATTAATTATTCAAAACTCACAATATAATGAACATCAAAGTGAATGAAATTGACAGTGTCGTCAATTCAATGGTCTTGTCGAGAGAACAAAATAATCTAATACTGCGTCACGGGGTTTAACCTGGGATCAAAACGGTCGGGTTCATTCAGCAAAGCAAAGAAATAACAGATCTGTAAAAATAGGCTTCCATGGCCGGAGCCAAAATGCTTGTTTGTCCATTGCCCAGAAGAAGACCTCAGCAGGATACCCGTAACGTTGGTAGATTTGTCCATAGAAGCGCGGTTTGACCCGGACAAACAAGCTCTCTTTCGCACCTCAGGTGTATTATACCGGCAGCGGGATCACACAGGCTTATATGAAGTACATTGAACGCCGAGCAAATGTAATAAAAAATTGCACTCTTTCAAAAATTCATAAAAAAGTGCAATCATGAACAAAATGTTCCCCATAGGGTCTTATAAGACTTTGAAGTCACCCAAGTGGTAAGTGAGAGAACTCGAAGAGAGGCAAGGACATATCCCGAAATATCGAAATATGTATGATACCGGCAAAGTAGGAAATGAGGCATTGTACATAATGGTTCAATGATGTGAACAATGTTTGAAACCAAAATGCAAAATGGGAAATAATTTTTCTTTCCAGCAATGCTTAAGCATTCTTAAAAATGTTTAACGTACAACAGGTAAAGTATTAATAACACCTTTTTGCGAAAGAATCGCCTCTTATTCTAGATACTAACTGCAGAAGTGTTTCTTACATCAAATTGCAAATTATTAACATAAATCCTTGCATTCTTAGTGTTGATGGAGTGAGTTTTTTAGTTTTCTTTGATAGTGTTGAAGCAACTCAACAATAGAGAATAAAATACCGCTAAAACAGGCAAAATACAAAACAGCTAATATTTAATATAATTTAAGTGTTTACCAAGAATTAAGGGAAATATCTTATTACTGCTCGCACTTCACAGCGAAAAACCAGTTTTTTTGTTTTGTATTAACACATTGCATTAAATTTAAATTTTGTCAATTTTAAAAGGGTCAACATCTCGTCAGAAGCGAGTATATATTCTTCCCAATTTCCTCCCCAAAATACTAAATATGTGCAAGGGCTGACCGCAAACCTAAATCTCGCCATAACAAATTAAATAAATAAATAAGTAAATGAGTATCAACAACATCTGCCTTAGAGCCCTTGATCGGAATTGATGGGATGGTCCCTTGCTTGCTTCAGGAGAGTAAATTAGTTTATTGTCCTCCACGTGGTCATACGTAGTTTGTACTGTTTTTTGACAATAAATTTATTATTATTATTCAATCTATTGTATGATATTCGATATTGTTTGCACTGAGTGACATTTCGATATAACATTTGTTTATTTGTGAAAATACTGGGGAAAAAAGTCGAGAAAAAAGACAAGAAATAAATAATCATGATTGTGACATTTCAAACCCTTTGGATATTTTGTGTTAGTAGCTTTTCCGTTCATTCATTAGCCAATGTCTACAATGCCTAGGTAATATGCTCAATGCCTAGTGGGAAATAGGATAAATATATTTCCTAGTGGTTTCAGACGTTGTTCACATTGGCGAAGAATTGTTTACAATGCCTTATTTTCCAGTTTGCTGGTAACATAAACGTTGTAATAAAACTTCAATTATTTAAAACTTAAAATTGTGCAATTTTTATATTTGTAATTAATCAATAACATGAATTAAATAGTTAGGTATATTTAAACAATTTTGAGGACAAATAATTAAAAGTTAAATTTTATAAATTTTCGAAGAAAAGTTGGGGATCCTCTGAAATACATTTCTGGTTACGTACCCGTATGAAATATCTCAACAGAGAGTAAAAATTCAAAGCTCATTTCAGCGATACATTCATGATTGACTTTATTGGATTCCAATGTAGTATTTAATATAAATATTAAGAGGGGAATAAAATAAATGAAAATATGAAGCAAATTATAACATAACTGCGGTTCATACTTCTCTATTTAAGCAACACCATTGGCTAAGACACCCATTCCATTCAATTTTTTTTTTTTTTAAGACTTAGATAGACCATTTTTAAAGTTTTAACACTCATCAACTATTTCAACCATTAAATTTAAATAAATTAAATATTTTGTTTTTGTTTATCGTTCATTATTACGTTCATGTAATAAATAGTTCAAAAAATACATAAACTGAAAACATTACCGAAATGTTTCTTAATCTAGGACGAACTTGCAGTCAGAAACAACATTTAACTGCATCATAACTTCAACAAAAAGAAACACAGAAAACGTTAATGGAGGTGAATACCAGTGAAAGAGTCGACCATGTGCACGATTTGGCGGTCTCATTACACCCAATCACCGCATTGTTTTTCCATCGTTATGATCATTGTCATGAGAAGGCACGAAAAGGCTGCGACCTTCTCCCTACAAAGATTCCGTGACTGAAGGCAATTCCACAGGCTATTCGCCAGCACGGGGCACCACGCCCAGGGGAAGAAAAATAGTGTATACAGAATAGTGTACAGGATTTCCGACGTTCAAGACGAACAATTAGTTCACAATGTTAAATAAAATCCTCTCAAAAAAGCAGTTACAAAATGCGTATATGCAAAGATGGTAACAAATTTACTCTCCAGAAGCATTCCGTAACTTGCAATCAAGGGCTTAAGACAATGGCGGCTGTCTGTGCCCGAAGTCAAATTATGACGTACGTAATCTAAAAAGTTAGCCGCTCGAAATAATTCTTAGTAAATGTAACAAATTTGAATATTAACAGATTTTACTTTTAATATAAAAGAAAAAATATATTTTTTTAAATGTGAACTGTTATCAATTCCTGAAATTATTGTTGATAAATTGTAGCTATTAAAATTATTAATAATAAAATGGAATTCATGGCGTTGTCGCCCCAAATGTTGGCGATCCTAGGCCCAAACCCGAATATTTTACTCAATTTTCACAGAAATATCTAGATAAATAAAAATAAATTAGTTTGCAATAAGAAAATATTTGTTTCAGAGAAACATCGGATAATTACTATTTTAATTTCAACATTATTTCACTACACATCAATAAAAAATGTAGTAAAATAATAATTCGTCAGAATTCAAATTTTAGAAAAAATTATTCAAACCATTTATGAAATACACAGTATTTACTAATTTTTTTGAAATCCTTCAAAATAATATATTTATAAATAAAATTTATGAAATATATCTCCATATCTAATTTTGTATGAGTTAGGTAAAAGTTTTTTGATAACACATGAAAGTATCCAATGATTCAAAAGTAAATTGAGAATCCTATGTCCTAGCATTTAAAATGCAGTCCAAGTTCTGAAAGGTTTATGAAATTATTTCTTCCTGTTCTTGTGTCTACTACGTCTTTTTTAAATATGAGGAAGTATTATTTTTAAAACTAAGTTTAAATAATCCATTAAAAATACTGTAGAACATGTCTTATCCCAACAATTTTATACATATCAAATTCCTTTTTATTCTCCTCTCCTAGCAGTCCTATATCTTAATTGTATATCTTAGCATTGTCATTTCTAGTGTATCAGGTTCCCTGTTTTTCTCTTGTCTTATTTTTCAAACTCATAACTTTCTTGGAGCTTTCGGTAAATCGGTTATAAATGATAGGAAGTCCAAATGCACTTTGGCTACATATTCAATCAAAGGTGATGTATTTTGGTTAAAACAAAATAACAACTTAAGACATTTTTATGGAGGATGACGATATATTTTGTGCCTTTTAAATACACAGCGTTAATAGTAAAATTTTATGTCGTTCATTCCTAATTCGGATCGAGAAAATCTATCCAAACACGGATTCTAATACTTATACTAACCCTATAAAAGTTTAGTGAAATCGACTAGAGCTCCATTTTCGGCACCAGGACGAGAAGTGGCCAGCATCTCGCTCCGGTCGGTTTATCCCGGTACTCATTTAAAGCAGTCTGAGTAGGCGAGGCAGTCAACATGGACGTTGAGGTATAATAAACCTTACAGGGGATCGAATCTCGCCCTTCCAGTCGACAGCTCAGCACTCCAATGAGCCATGCTGACTTCCTACTCATGAAAATATACATGTTTAAGAATCTTAGAAATAATCTTTAAGAATATTAGAAATAATATTACATTTTCTGACATTTTATGTGAAACGTTTCATGGAATTTTATCATAGAGACACCAGTGTTTTGAGCAAAAATGTCTTATATTTCGAGTTAAAAAATAGAGCAAATAAACCTATTTTGAAAGAAAAATTGTGTGTTTTGTATGATTTCACGGAAATTACTAATATTAAAATTAATCTTTTTTCACCCAGCCTTTTCCCACTCCATGTGGGGTCGGCGAATGGGAATGCATAAAGGATGCTTCGTTTTGGTTTTGGCTGGGGAATAGTAGGGTGCCGGATGCCCTCCCTGTCGCACCTCCCCTGAAGCGGTGATTATGAATGAAATGGGGTGAAAGATTATGAGTGAATGTTGTGGTGGAATGATAGGCAGGGGAAACGGGTGTACCCCGAGGAAACCGGCGTCCCCAGAGGTAGTAGGCGAGCGCGTTAGGAACTACGCCACGGGTCGCCCTAATATTAAAATTAATATATTGAATTAATTATTAATATTGTATGTTTTTAATTTTTGTCGTGATACACTTATGGAAGCAATATTATTTTTTCTATTTCTATTTCTTCTGCTTTGTGATATTTCGAATTCGATTTTGGTTTAAAAAGTAAAGTTTTAGGTAGGTTTCGGTTCCAATCTGAACTCCTAAATTCTTCGAATTAATAAAGCGTATAATTCAATGGCACCAAGGAAATGATTCCCCGTAAGTGATCTCACTCGATTTCTTAGCGTATCATAAACAATTTCTTTATTCTAGGGCGTATAGCTTCTGTTACTTGTGTTTAAATTACAGAATTATTATACAATTGAAGCAATTGAAGAGTTGTATGAAATACCTATTAAAATATATTTTACTGACCTATTTCTTGCGTTTGTATCCAACAGATCACATTTCTCAGGTCAGTTCCTATAAATACTTGGCAACCAGGCCAACATGACTTGCTAGTGTAGAGGAAACACTCCAATGCGAGGTAGTACCATGAAATTCCTTTGCGTTAAACAATACCTCTGTGAGATAGAAATCAATCACGCAGTCCGATAAGTTTTTGAGAGTTACGTAAGTTGCAGTTGGGTACGCATTTGGTGTCTGTGGTTTAACCCACATCTTGCGCTAGGTTGTGAGCTGAGGCGATAACCCTTGGACGCTGATCTACTTGCACCTTCGTGAGAAAGAGGGAGGAGGGAGGGTCCGAATCCGTCCAGCGGCATACGCCTTGCGTAAGGTGCTAATCATTTGCCACCTTTCAACACTTCCATTGTCGTGGCGATTGCCGCCACAACGGCACAATCATGCTCCACCGCGCAAAGACCTGAGACTTGTCGGCAATGTGTAACGCATTCATAGCTGGCCACAGTGGAATGACTTGTTTTATTCTACGGAAGTTTGCGTGGGAGATGTTTTTGCCATATTGGTACAACGTTTAGAAATGCCCCCATGTTCACTTCAGAAAATAGAATTTCCAACATTACTCGCCATCGACGGAATATCGTACGAGACATTATGTATATTTAACGAGAATAAAATAGATCAATATAACATGTGTATATGATATAGAGACGGAGACATGCGAACATATTATGGATATGTGATATACACCATGAGGCTAGAGCAGTGTACATCCACCAGAGATGGGCGAGATACAATCATAATATAAGCCGTTGAAGATGAAAAATAAGTATGAATTATTCCAGGACACAGGATTCTCGAGTAGCGGTGAAGGTGAGTTCGCAAAGATGGGAGATTATGCCCGCCTTTCTTTGCAGGAAATGTCATATTTTATTCTTTCTTTGAAGCTTCCCCGTCATCCCTTATTGTCACCGCTTCCGCGAAGTTGCAAAGTTATAACATCAACTAACACATAGGTGGGAAATAGGTGAAGGAAAAGAAACTGAAGAAGAAACATTGAACTGTAATACATCGCATCATGTAAAATATCCCGTCAAAATGATTTTGAAATGAAACTCTACCAAATTTGATAAAATGTTTTATCTAGTAAATATTATATCTTATTTGTCGTCACGGAATGTCGTCACCTCGACTACGTTTGTTACGGGGTCTGACAAGGACATTTGTACTGCGAATCTCATTCATCATCGTTTATTGCCCTGCGAGCTCTAATATCTGATTTGTGTCCGTTCATGCACCAGTGCCATTTCAAGCGTTTAAAACGAACCGAAATATTAAACACAGACTTTTCAAGAGGGTGCGGCTGCTGAAGCTAAGGAGCGATGAGTGTTACAACGTGACGTAAGAGTGAGTACTGGCACGAACAGTAATTGAATGAGAATTTGAAGATAGTTGGTAAGGTAAGGATAATGGCAGTGAGGTATTGATAAGCAATGCTAGTTGGTGACTGGTAATACTAATAAATTAGTAGTAAATAAGTAGGTGATAGTACAATACAACACACATGTCATCAGCTAATTAAAAAACCAAATTTTCAACAGCCACAGATGATATACCCGAGTTTATTGTTAAATTTTCGTCCCACGCTATATTAAATCCACTCATAAATATTTTTAATAGTTCTTTATCGGAAGAGGTGTTTCCCAACATATTTAAGAGAGCTAAAGTGAAACATTTGCACAAGAAAGGCAACGAACTTAATATTGGAAATTAACGACCAATATCTCTACTACCCACTTCTCAAAAATTCTAGAAAGATTGTTCTATAAGAGTCTTCTAGATTTTTTTACAAAAACTAACATTCTCTCTGACGATCAACACGGTTTTAGGAAATCCTTTTCCACTACAAGCGCCATATTTTCCTTCTTAAACGATGTTACCACATCTCTTGACCGTGGAGAAAATCCTCAGGGTGTTTTTCTTGACTTATCCAAAGCTTTCGATGTCATCGATCACGGAATTCTCCTTTCCAAATTGCATTCTTTAGGCATTCGTGGACTTCCACATCAATGGCTAACTTCCTATTTAAAAGATAGATATCAACAGGTAGAAATATCCTATACTAAAAATAAAATACTTCAGCGATGTCTTTAAGAAACAAAGCTACTTACTTGCGGAGTACCCCAAGGATCAATTCTCGGCCCTATACTCTTTTTATTGTATGTGAACGACATATCATC